>SNVD02013269.1:600000-787785 GCA_013180625.2 Boswellia sacra
CTCAAAATTCTTTGTACAAATGCCGCGTGGCAGAGGCGGAAGCTTGGGAAAATTTTACAAGATTGGCGTGTTATCTTTGTACAGGTTTATATTTAACTTGATTTTACTTTTTATGTAAATTATATCGTTGATGTTTATTCTCTTGAAACTCATTTGATGATAATTTGTCTGTTGTCTCCTCTTATTTTTTTGTGCTTTTTCTTTCTTTTTTTCATTTTAATCTTCATGACATGTTTTTATACTATGATGAGTTAGTTGAATGCTGACTAATCCTGTACATACATTTCCTATGCTGAAAATCATGATTAAATGGTCGTAAAGGATGCTATCTTATTCCATCTATTATTAAAATACTAGAAGCTTACCAGTAATGAATTGAATAAAGATGCTAATACATAATTCATCAGGGAAGTTGATACATAAACAGAAAAACCTTTGTTGTCCCCGGGAATTCCATTGCATAAGGTCTTGCCCAGTTTTTTCTTTTGGGTATACATCATTGTGTAGATTAATGATGCTTCATTTTTGGAAGAATCTTCATGAACAAAAGACTTTTTATAACCCTAGCGCTTCTATAGTTTATGTCTTCTATCATATGGTTTCTTCTTTTGTTGGTTTTCCTTATTGTTATTATTATTTTTCAATTGTATATTCTTTAAATTATGAATTTCAATATAACCTCAATGAGAAGTGAGATGACCTGGGCTTGTCCTCCGTTGATCCTTTAATTGGAGTAACCTAATAGTAGTTTTATGACTAGGTCTTAAATTTTATTTTCTCAACAGCATTCTCCACTGGTGTGCTCATGTTCTTGAATCTTTTGTTAACAGGTAGAGCTGGCTTTTAGAAATGAATTTGGAGAAGTCTCAACCATTTTGGATGATGAGGTACAGGGCTCTTTGTTAGAATTTTCATTATATTGTTTTTTACGGTTTGCTTCTAATGTCTACATGTGAGTGTGGAAAAGATGTTAGGCTGAGTACGCATGCAAATGACGAGGCTAATTGAGATATCTAATCGTGCTATAAAGCAAAGGTATTATGTATAGTATGCAGTGGGAAGACAGAAAAAAGAACTAAAAAGAAAAGGTGGAGGATAAATATATAATTTGTTGGACCAATCTTTTGTATTTTTGTTTTCTTTTAGTAAACTCCCTGTAGGTGTCACCTTGGCACTTGGAAGTTCTATTAAAGTAGTAGTAATAATTGATATAATGTCAGAAGATTTTTTTTTTTTTTTTGTGGGGTGGTGGGGGGAGGGGGCAGGGGCGCGCACGGGGTGGTGGGGGGAAATAAGTAGAAAATGATAACTAGTATTTCTGAACTTTGTGATTTACGCTTTATAGTTCTCAATATCTCCCCCAAACTTGACACACTAATGCTAGTATGTGTTGTATATCCATCTGATAGATTGGGTGTGGGGGGATTTTTTTGGTCGTTTATACACGATCTCTGACATAGAACAAAGTAGCAGGATAGGAGCAAGTGAGTCATATCCTCCAGTTTATTGGTGTCTGCTTTTCTGGTAAACTTATTTCCGCTTATTAAGTGCCTTGAAACCTTGACCTTTTTGTCAATAGAATCCATGCTATACCACAATTTATCTGGTTTTGCAGAATATATGTGTCAAAATATACAGGCACATTCTAAATTGGGTAGAGGAGCAAACTTACTGGATAGCTTATCGTTTCCTCATACTGGGGTTCGAATTGGACCTGTATTCACCCAGTGAATACTGCATGGTGTATTGGTACATGTATGTTGTTTTAATAAAGCTTGCGGAGAAAACTCATTTAAGGATGTCAGTGAGCAATGGTACTGGTAAGTTTGTTACTGTACCATTCTTGATTTTGTTTGAGTTTTGATTTATTTAGTTGTACTGATGAATTCAAGTGTAATTGATCAAATTCCCTATTAATTCGAATGAGCATGCTCTGGCTCTTTGGATTTGCATTGGAGAGGATTAATACTTGGTCATTGACACTACTTTTGATTGGTTTCTGAATTTCCATTGATCAGTTAAGCGTAAGGGGAAGAAGAAAAAGGATTCCCCAAAGGAGGTGGCAAGGGAACCTCGAATCCCACCAGCAATCTTGTTTCTTCAGTGCCATATCTGTCTTGCTGAGGGGCTCACTATGGTAATTTATTGTCTTGAACATGGAAGTATTATCTCATCATCTCATATATGACCACTTCCAAAACCATTTAAGATGCAACTTAAAATTTTGCTCCCGTGCCTCATCAAGATTTTTCAGTTTGGCAATCAGCTTGGACTTAATTTTTTGCCAATTGAAATGAGAATCTTCTAATTTAGATGAAAAATTTTGTTTGTCACTCAAAATAGTGTTTTTACTTTAATACAGATGCTTGCTGCTTTGAGGAACGAACTCAATGTCTTACAGGGTTCAAGCCCTTTCAATACTGAGCGTGAGGTAAAGTCTGCCTTAACCTGCTTGCTTCACTACTTTCATTACTATTATAATTTGGTGCATAGTCTATAAACTTATAATATTTCATATGTTTGTTCCCTCCAGAGATTCATTCAGCATTTTGAGCTATTACAAAAAGCTTGTGTTCCTGATCAAATCTCATACCCATCATTTAAGGAATCGACTACGTATGCTCGCTTTTCTGTGAGTATCCTATGGCACTTTATCTTTTACCCTTTATTTCTATGATTTTCTTTTGTAAAGACGGTTACTAAATTATCACTTTCTGTCCAGACACTACTTATGTACAATTATTTCAAAGATGCTCAGCGGATTGCAAAGGAAATCAAGAGTAGTTTTTCCAATGACCCGGACAGATTGGCTGAACTTCGACGAATAGAGCAGGTTGCAGAGCACAATGGCGTAGCCCTAAACGTGATTTGCCGGGTAGGAGCTCTTGATCCCTCACTTAAGGTTACTTTTGAGTTCAGCCACCATCCTTATTTTGCTTCTGCCGTTGTTAAGAGATCTTGAAGTTTTCTTCTATTGATCTCCCCAAATTTTGCAACACTATATTATAGGTGAGGCATTTTGAGCCTTCCAGTGTAGAAATTGTAACTTTAGGAATTTTTTAAAGCAATCTTTTCAATTATTTGCATAATTATTGTAATTTACAATAAAATTAAGAATGAAAGTACATTTTTTTTTTTGGTGTGGTCTCTACTTCTATTTTTCATAAGAATTTCTTGAAGCACATAAATGATGCTGTCACCAGTAGGTAATTTTCACTTACTTCCCTAAAGTTTAAAAAAAATAAAATTCATCTCCCTTAGGGTTTGACAAGTTTACAATTGTGTTTTGACACTTAAGAAAGGGTCTCAATCGTAACGGCCGCCTAAACTTTTGTTGTAAATGCTGCCAAACTCAAGTTGACTAGTCGATGTCCGGATATATTTATTTTTCTAAATTCAAAATTTGTGTATGTTTAACGAGTCATCAACTTAAATGGTTTACTATTATCCAATATAGAATGTTCTATTTCATTATCTTCTAAGAAGTCATTTTCATACACAATAATCTTATTAGTAATATTATTCTTATAAATTATTAGTACAAATTTATTCATACAAATTAATGCGTTATTATTTAATTGGATGAGTGAATTTTAATTTTTAATTATATTAATTAATAAAGATGATGTATTAATCACTTAATAATGATAGAGTTCTAGTTAGCTTGTAAAAGTAGTATCGTTCTAACACTATTAAAATCTAAAGACATCTATGGATAATAGGTTTTCAATTTTTGACAATGGAGGATTTAATTATATTGTAGTTAAAATTGAAAACTAATTTAATAGAAATAATTTTTCAAATTTCAAATCGATCCACCCCCAAACCCACTCGGAGCTTTCAATCAACAAAATAATGATAAGCAAATTTCTCTCCTAGATAATAATCTTTGTAAAATTCAAGTTAAGAGAAAGATAATCTTCATGCTCAAAATAAAGTAGATTTTTTTTTATAATCTTAATTATGGTAAATGATGATGATGATTATCTCATGCCTCAACAATTTAAAAGAAGGTTGGCGAATTGGATGATTAGGATTCCAATAAATAAGTTGTGTCGGCTTATCGCATCTTGCATCACTTTGTCTATGTCTATGTCCATGTTGGCCTCCAAGTGATCATATTAGAAGAGACTTTTTAAACAATGTGGTCTATTTTAAAAAAACACTTAATTATAAATTAAGAACTTATTTATTTAATTACTTATATATGGCTAATTGGACTCTTGAACTTACCCAAATGACTAGGGGTGCTTGTTCTGCCAATACAGCTTGTAGTCATTACATTAGATTGTGCATTCATGTTAATACAATATTATAACACACTAATGTAGAATTAATTGTTGAAAAATAAACTCCACAAAATTGAACTTAGATTTTAAAAAATTTAAGAAATTATTTATATCTTCTTCAATTAATATTTAAAAGAAAAAAGCAGAAACAACACGTATCTAACGGACTTTAATTTAAGATTTTTATAATGATTTGTAACAGTATCTTATTAAATTTTAATATTTAAAAAATTAATGATGTTGAAGAATTTTAACAGTGTCTCAACTGTCAGTAAAGGCTGTGGAGTCCACAGCGATCGCCTTCTGTTCACGGAAACATGGTACATAGCCGACAACTCAGCAATCCAATCCAACTTTGTCTTTAAATACAAATTTGCCCCTGATTTTCTTCCCTGTTTTGTTTTCGTCCAATTTTAAAATCAAGGGTACGATTGTCTGTCTTTTCAGGTGGCTTAATTACAGATAATGTAATGTACTCCTTCTGCCACCTTTCTTTGACCATAAATGCCTTGTATTATCTCTTCTATATTACAAATAATAATAATTATTAATAATTTAAAGTTTGTTTTTTCCTCAGTAGAAAAAATATAAAATTAAACTAATTTAACCATTTTATCCTTTTCCATCGATCGCAAAATCCTAAAAATAGCATTTAATTTTTCTATAATTTTATAATTTTAGAAAAGCGGGAGTTTGTGTGGATGGTGGAAATGGCAATCATTAAGCGGGGATTAAAGGAAGTGGACCCTTCGCTCATTCTTCAACAGAAAACTAGAGTAGACAGACTGAATTTGTAAAAATTGAAAATTGGAAGGGTGTCACTGGCACGAAAAATGAATTGTTGGACCACAGAAAAGAATGGATGATCAACCTTCAACCAAAAAAACAAAAGTGGAGTGCTCTTAAAGGAAGTTGAAATTACGTAATCAAACAAAATTCCATTCAATTTTCATACAACCGACAACTCATTGCCTTCTTTTTAACCCTAACCAATACCAACCCCTCTTTTGACTTCACATTTTCTCTCTTCTCTTCGATGAGATCCAACTACTTAACTTCATTCATTGAATCAATTATTATTATTATTCTTGTTTTTATGGACCAAATATGGCCATGTACGGGAATATTTCATTGATTTTCCAAAAGGGCATTTCTAATAGTTACCTTCCGAAAAAATAAATTTAAGTAACCAAATTTAACCATGATTTTTTACCGTTATACCCTTTAAATGAGAGAAGACAAATTACAAATATTCTTATGATTTTTTTTCTCTCTAATTTTGTTTCGTGTGTATCTCTTTTTTCTTGATTGGATAAGTACAATTAGAAAAAGGGTTATAGAACGAATGTTTTTAATATTATTCACATTATAAATTTAGGCCACTAATAAGTCAACTGTACTAATCCATATTTAGGCGAAAATCTAATTTTAAATGTGATTAATCTCAAGGGGTGGTTAATAAGCATAAAGTTACTATCTTATTAAAGGAATGTTTATCATGTCATTAGTTGAAAATAAAGTTGATAAAGATAAAAATAGAGTTGTCTATTCCAAATCTTATCGTAAAACAAACTCTTCAACATGTAACACTTTTTTTTTTTAATCTCTTTATTAATTTATTTTTTTCATAAGATGATAAACATATCATGTTGTTGATAACATCAATCTCGTAACATTGATATATCATATAAACTAGAGAGGTATGAGATGAGGGTAGAATTCGAATCCACACGAATAAATAAATAAATAAAAAGGGTAATTTATTTTATTTATGTAGAAGAATCTTGAGGAGGTGGGGTTGGGGAGGGGCCAAAAGAGAATATAGAGAAAATGAGTTGGCAAAGAATGAAAGAAAAGAAGAAACGTGGACTGTAGAGAAGCAAAGACCAGAAAAACAAAAAAGAAATAATCAACAAATGGACAGTACCAACTCCTCCTTACAAAGCCGTATTCTGACACCACATTACAGAGAGATAATTCGAAATTTCAAATAAAATATTTTTATTTTTTTATAATAATTATTAAATTATTAGTGCGAGACGCCGACGACCCAACCAAAGGCTGTGCACAACTCTCCTTTCTTCTTCTGCTTATTCTTCGACTTCTCTTTGGTCTCAGGCCACAACACAGCACACCGCAGCATACCCAACTCTTTTTAAATTACTTTCTTGTTGCGCTCTCTCCCCCTTCATTTCACCTCCTGGTAAGACCCCTTCTCTTTGATCTCACTTTCATCACTCTTCTCTATGTTTTAATCCACTTCTGGCTCGTTCTCTGCTGTTTTTGATTCGATCTTTTTGTTATAACTTGAAGCTCTTGTTGCTTTCTTTGAATTTTCAGCTTTTTTTTTTCTCTGCATTCAATACATGGAAGTTTGGTGTAGGTGGAAGTAAAAAAAAAAAAAATTTGATTGTTTACTTTTTATTTTTGAAGTCCAATGAATGAGATTATGGGGGGTCATGGTTGATTTGAATCTGATTAGATCTTAAATGATGTAATATAAGCTATGGATTATGAGCTTCAAGTGGGTGTTTTAATGGATTTTATTGAGGCTTTGATGAGCAGCTGAGCAAGTTTAAAATTTTACTGCAAAGAGTGAATGGAATTGCATTCTTTTGTTTGAGAGGATTTCAGGTGTTAAATAACATCATTTAACAAATGGGTTATTGTAGGATTTTGTGATTGAGAGGGAGAGAGAATGTCAGGCGGGGGCACGCAGAAGAGCTTGAGGAAAGCACTTGGAGCCATTAAGGATACCACGACTGTTTCATTGGCTAAAGTCAATAGTGATTACAAGGTATTGCATAGACAATTCTAATACAATTGATGCTTATTTCAATTATGGATTTACCTGATCTTTTTATTTGTGTGTTTAATTTTGTAGGAATTGGACATAGCTATAGTTAAGGCTACAAATCACGTTGAGCGCCCTGCAAAGGAAAAGCACATAAGAGGTCAGTTCTCTTCCTGTTTCTATATTGATGTTCTATGCAGTTGATGCTTGTTTGGTTTCTAGTTGTGTGCATTTTGTTTAATGCTTTTACATCTGTATGATCTGCTTGTGGAAAGAATAGTCTTTTGGAGGGGCCTTTCATTCTTCATATTTGTTCAATATGCAGCTATTTTTGCCGCTATTTCGGCTACAAGGCCTCGTGCCGATGTTGCATATTGCATCCATGCTCTTGCAAGACGGCTGTCAAAGACACATAACTGGGCGGTATGTGGATCATAGAAAATCAGGCAATCAGACAAATGTTGGCATTTCATTGAACATTGTCATCCATATTGTTGTTGATATAGGCTTAAAGTTCTCAAAAATCTGTTAGCATTACTAATTACATTGCAAATGAGGTAGAGTAAGTGTACTAATGTTGGTGAGGTGCTAAATCTATAGTTGTATTTATTGAATCTGGCATAACTATAATCACTGTGACCTTGGTCTTTACTATCACTGTTGAACAAAAACATGTAAAGGTAAACACTGTATGCATATTTGCAATGTCTTTTATTACTGGGGGAGAATTTATTGAAATCTAAATGTCTAAAAGAAGCCAATAAGTTCTTAAAACTTCATTTTCAAGTAACCTAATTTTTAGTGGCTAATATGCTTCTATATTGAATAGTGTATTTTTTGACAGTTCCTTCTGTGTTATTTATCTTATCTGCCCTTTTCCTCGTTACTTAACCCTGTTTCAAATAAACAATTTCATTTGATGGAAGTTGTATTTTTAGATCTGTGGGCTTTATATACTTGTTCGCTTATATACTTATAAATCGCTGCTTCTATAATTTGATGCTCATGGTAACGCACGTTTTATCTGGCCTTAGGTTGCATTAAAAACTTTAATTGTAATTCATCGTGCTTTGAGGGAAGTGGACCCCACATTTCATGAAGAAGTCATCAATTATGGTCGAAGCAGGAGCCATATGCTTAACATGGCTCATTTTAAGGATGATTCGAGCCCAAATGGTACTTTATACTATCCATAGCTTATTATTATTTTGTTAAAATTTCAAGTTCTCTGTTTATGAATATAATATGTGGTATTCTGCTCAGCATGGGATTATTCCGCTTGGGTGCGTTCTTATGCCTTATTTTTGGAGGAGAGGCTGGAATGTTTTCGTGTTTTGAAGTATGATGTTGAGACAGACCGCCCTGTAAGCAATTCATCTCTTTAATATGATTATATGTATTGTTGAACAACCATATGTATGCCTAACAATTGCTTTTAGGAAGAGTTAATTGCCACATTCAATTTCAATATGATTATTGACCCTTTAAGAAGTTTAATCTGTTTTTATAGGTTAGTTTTTGGTGTGGTCAAAAGAAACAAATACATTCTAAAGGACTTCCTTTTTTTGGAAAATCTCTTAAACTTGAATGGACAAGAATTTAGTGTCAGATATATTTTAACTCAAACAGACAAGACTTTATGTCAGACAATGAATTTTTCTTAAAGGAGCTACAGTTATTAACCTCTGCTCTGCTTTGGAACTAGATTATGCTGATACACTGTCTCTTTGTAAATTGTTTCCCTAATACCTACATGAACGCACATTTGAAGAATGGTTTATGTTGTTGATTGGTTTAAAAGATCCTGTTAGACCTTATCTCCACTGCTCTTTCTAAAACTGGGAATATATTTCTATAGTATCTCTGTAAATTTGTTAGAGAAATGGTTTCCTTGGGGAACTTATAGATTCAATTCCTAACACACACCCACATATAAATCAAAAAGAGAAGAACTCCTTATAAATATGAGCTTTAATGCAGAGAACCAAGGATTTGGACACTGCTGAATTGCTTGAGCATTTACCAGCTTTGCAGCTTCTTCTTTTCCGTGTGCTTGGTTGTCAGGTAATTATTTGAATGGTGTCAATTAAGTATAGAAGTTTTTATATTCTACAGAATATTGTTTGCTTGTTAGTTGCAAATGATGGTTTTGACTGAACGATGATTGTTGTATCCCTTTTATGGAATAACGGGACATAACACGAGATTTTACAGTATTTTATATTTTTTGTTTTCTTCTTAGTTTTGTATTTGATGGATTACTTTTGTTAAATATTTTTCCAGCCGCAAGGGGCAGCAGTTAATAATTTTGTGATTCAGTTGGCCCTGTCACTGGTATGTGACGTTTAAACATATGGCTCGTAGTGATGTTCTTGATGTGATTATTGTTTCTGATTGTCTTCTGTCGTTGCCAACAGGTTGCTTCTGAAAGCATTAAAATCTATCAAGCTATAAGTGATGGTACAATAAATTTGGTTGACAAGGTATGTATGTATGTATGTATATTTTTATTCAATCAGAAAAAATTACATTAAACTTGGTGTTTAACAGATTTTATTTGTATGATACCCTTAATTTTGGCAGTTTTTTGAGATGCAACGCCATGATGCTTTGAGGGCACTGGAGATATACAAGAGGGCTGGACAGCAGGTATTGGCTTTTGGTAATATTCTTGCACTGACTATGAAGAGGCTTTCTCCATATATAGGCTTTTAATGGTCTGTCTTTCAGGCTGAGAGGCTTTCTGAATTTTATGAAATATGTAAAAATCTTGATATTGGACGTGGGGAAAGATTTATAAAGATAGAGCAGGTTTGAAATCTTGTGCCTTCTAGAACTATTATTTCTTACTTTGGAATTTGCTTATTATTATTCCCCTTCATTTTTGTAAAAATCTTGATTAATTTTTTCATTCATAATGAAGCCCCCTGCATCATTCCTACAAGCAATGGAAGACTATGTGAGAGAAGCTCCACGAGGTTCAACAGTTCGCAAAGATCAGGTACATAAGTGCTCTCCATAGAACTGATTTTGTTTTGGATCACAACAGATGTTAAAATATGTATGTATTTAGGCATCTATATGTATTTAAGTTTGTATGTGAGTGTATGTGCACGTAAAGAAGGTGAAGGAGCGTCATATATCATGACTATCAAGTGCTGTCAAACTTACAAATCTATATCATGGATGCCAATATACAAGCTGTATCAAATCGGTTTTTAATAATAGAGTAAGGTATTTAAGAGTTTCATGCTAGTTTATGTTGTAAAGTGGCATATATGAAGGTATAAATATGGACCCTCTTTAAATCTTGTAAACTACTAATGTTGCCTTTCTTGTTAAATTCACATGTAATACCTCACAACATTTCTCTATTTCCCATATATGTGTGACATCCAGTCTCAGTGTTATGTCTATTAAGTTAGATTTTAGAAGCCTTTTGTGTTACCTCTATTATGCATGCCACATTTTGGCATTATTTGTAGCCTGGCTTTTCTCAGATTCTGTATCCAATATCTATGAATCTTTTTAGCTAAAAATTTCTGTATTGGTTGGATTTTTTTTAGACTACTTTCAGTTGAATTGCATTGGAAATGTGATGTCCTAAATATTGATGAGCAGGTGGCTGACAGTAAAATTACTGCCCCCAAGGAAGTTTTGGCCATAGAGTACAAAAAGGAGCCAGAGGTGGAGGAGGAAAAGCCACCTTCACCACCTCCACCTGAGCTGGTAAAAGTGGAAGCACCTGTTGTAGAACCTCCTGATTTGTTGGTAAGTTCAGAATCTTTCTTTCTTTACTCTGTAAAGCATATTCTATTTCCGAAAATTGAGTCAGTTTTACCTTCTTGGTTATCTTATGAAACTTCTTTTTATAATTTTTTTTTAAATTTTTATAACTTCCCAAAGGGTTTAGACGATCCTGCTCCGGTTGCTTCAGATTTAGATGAGAAGAATGCTCTGGCTTTGGCGATCGTTCCAGTTGGTAAGTTCATTGCAGTAACTTTTAAATGTAAAGAATTAAGTTTTGCTCAGAATTAAACCAAATTAGATCAACCTGAGCTGTTCTCACTAATATGTTTGAGCTATAATATTGGAGAGAATAAGCCCAAGATGACAAGAATTGGATAAAGCTTGTATTTTCAAGATTATTTTATTTTATTTTTTATGACTGAAATTGTATCAATGTTTTCATGATATTTGTAGCGGCCGAGCAACCAGCTTCTGTTGCCCCGAATCAAGCAAATGGAACTACAGGCTGGGAATTGGCACTTGTTACCACTCCCAGTTCAAATGAGAGTGCAGCTGCTGCAAGCAAATTGGTAATGCTGATTCTATGATTTACCCATAGATTGTTCTTTGGTTTTTGTTTCTCAGTTTAAATGTTAACTAGGTGCAAAGTTTCTATATCTCCCACTGAAATAATGCTGATTCAGTGTTCAAGATCAAAGTTTTTATGCATACAAGACATAGTAGTTTATCTAATTGAGTGATGCATTACTGATGCTCTTCAAACTGAATTCATTGCGAAGGCGGGAGGGCTGGACAAGCTTACGCTAGATAGCCTTTATGATGATGCTATGAGAAGAAACAACCAGAATGTAAGCTACAACCCCTGGGAGACACCGGCCATGGTGGGTCCAGTGATGCAACAAAGAGGACATGACCCCTTCTATGCATCAGGCATGGTTGCTGCTCCGCCTTCTGTACAGATGGCAGCCATGGCAAACCAGCATCAGGCTTTCATGTTGCAGCAGCAACAGCAGCAGCAGATGATGATGATGGGTCAACAGCAGCCTTTAAATCCTTTTGGGAACCCATATGGAGCCACTGTCCACCCCTACGGCTCAGGTATGCCCGTCCAAGCTTACAATCCATATAATACAGGCCTCATATAGGTCAATTGCAACAAACAGGGTGGTCCATAGCAGTATACAGGAGGTGGAACATGAGAATGTCAGTTCAGGATATCAAGATGGGGAATGTTTCAAGAATATACAGTAATGTACCATATGTTGTGCATGTGCAGTAGTAGGTTAGAATGACATTCTTTCTTTAATAACTAGTG
Source organism: Boswellia sacra (assembly GCA_013180625.2). Classification (NCBI taxonomy): domain Eukaryota; kingdom Viridiplantae; phylum Streptophyta; class Magnoliopsida; order Sapindales; family Burseraceae; genus Boswellia; species Boswellia sacra. The sequence continues at coordinate 612,149 of SNVD02013269.1, forward strand.
AGAGGGAGAGCTCTTGATTGTTGATTATTTATATTGGTGAAGATTGGAATAATATTTTGTAGACCATGTTACTTCTTCCTCCCCACACACAACCCCCACCCCCCCCCCCCTCCCCCAACCTGAGCTGCTTAGGAGTTATTGATGCATGCTCAAACAGGGACCTTTTTCTTATTATTATTTTTCGCTTCACATTTCTGGTAAAGTTCTTGTAGATGATAGAAATGATTTGTAATCTTTTTGAAGTTACCACATTCATATTAATGAGACATTAAGTTTGATTTATGACTCTTAGTTATATTTTAGTACACTGTCAATTATGTTTTCCATTTTTATTAGCGGTCGTGTTTATTTTCCCAATTGTGGTTCAAGTATTTCAGTCAGAAGAAGAAATTGTAGCAGTCGATTAGCTTACCTGAGATTCTAAAATAACTTTTGTTTATTGTGCTATCCTGTAACTTGTAAACAACGGACACAAATTTACAGCTTTTACATCAAAGTAAAAATGATAATGTCCATTTCTGGGCAGAATTGTCTGATAGTCAACTTGTTGACTTTTACTAGTGAAGTTTGTATTTCTATATTCTGGGCATGAATAGAAACAAAGTGGCAGAATATTTGATGACCTCTCTTTCTGACATTCGTCCTTTAAGCAAACATATCACATCTCCCCTGTTGAAGAATCTCAGCTGAGATACTTTCTGATTGAAAGGCAAATTTTAGATGAAGACATTAGTGATCTTAACATTTTCTGCAGCCATTTCCTTTTGCAGCTTTTCTCCAGCTAACACTAAGTGCAGGTAAACGACTCTTGGTACCCCAAGTGTGTAAATTTCTCTCAATTTGTATCCATGTTTAGCTTGGGCGTGTCAAAAAATTCGTGGAGATAAAACAAAAAAAAAAAAAAGTTGGCAGGTGAGGTGATTTTGTGTTAGATTCCTGAGAAATCCAAATTAAATGTGTTTTGTACACGTCTCCTTGTGAACATGACAGCCCAACCCTATTTGACAGCGATCTCAATTTCATCAATAAGGGACTGATTTTGCCAACCCATCAAACGGCCGGCAACTAAAAAGCAACAACCGAAACCCACTTGATTCCGTTACTATTTTCTTCATCTCATCGCTCGATGTCGTTTCCGTTAGTATTTTCTTCATCTCATCGCTTGCACCCGCAACAAGTTAAAAACTGTTTGTACGGATACAGTAATAAAGAATAGGTTTGACGAAGAGTTGAAAAAAAAATTATTATTATATTTTATAATCTAATATCTTCAACCAAAAGTTACAACATGTAACACGATTAAATCATGCTGCCCGTTCTCATATCGATATCGATGAGAGTCTCTTATTAGATTTTTTTTTTTAAATCGATTATCATTAAAACTAATTAATCGCATAACCCTCTAGAACATAAACAAACTATCCATTTATACGGCGACTATTATCAACTTTAAAAAGATAAAATCGAGCTATTAAAAGTAATAGATTTTTTAAAATGAGGAATAAGATTTAAAGTTATTGCTCAGTGAAAACGTTGGTAAATATGATTATAGTAGTTGATAAAGTTGCCGAATTTGTTTGGATTGTTATGCGCTACTAAAAATATTTATTATAATTCAATCAAATAATGTTTCTGGCTCCAATAAACTCATTAGAATTAAAAAAAAAAGTGAAAAAAATCCACGTGTTACGGAGAGGTTTAGAAAAAGTTAAAAAAATGAGTCGTCACCGCAGTCAGGGACTGCAGCCCGCGAGTAAATGTTGTAAATCCTTCCGGAGAAGAAAATGCTGACGTGGCAATGCAGCGGGGGCACCCAAGTCTCTGTCCACAGAGTAAACTAAAGAAAGAAGATACTCAAAGCTTAAAAGGAAGTCAAAATAATAATAATAATAATAATAATAAAATAATGATTAATTTTAAAAAATATAAGTAAATAAAAAACAGAACAAAAGCTTCTTGAAGTAGAAGTACTTCTTGTCTTCTTTGGGTTCTCTTCTCTTGCTCCGTATGTTGATAGAGATTCCAAGCCAACACTGAAATCGTTTCCAACCCTCATAACCAATAATGTCTTGGCTTTTCAAATCTCTTCAATCAGACGATCCAGATTCGCCGTCGCCGCCACAACAACATGACAGTCCAACCAAGCGCAACGCAGCTGGCGTCAAGGATGACCTCTCCGTCATCGGCGAGACTATCGGCCGTCAATTACGTGGAGTTGCCGCTTTCCTCGCGCCACCTCCTACCACTTCCACCGAACGCCAACAGCAACCGCCGCCGCCACCGCAATCCGATTCCTCCTCGTCGCAGACGCTCCTCGGGATCCGCAACGATCTCGTGGAAATTGGAGGCAGTTTCAAGAGTGGATTCTCGAGGCTGTCCAGTAATAAGGCCGTTACCGGATTCTCGAAATTCGCTTCCAATTTGTTGCAATTTCAGAATCGAGATCACGAGGACGAGGATGATGTAGTTCCGGGAATTGATGCGGAGGTTGTTGAGTTCGTTAACGACATTTCTGAGAGGGCTGAGTGCTGGACCGATTTCCCAGTAACATTACGGGATGGTAAAATTTTCATCCATTTGCTTTCTTATATTTGATATTTATGATTGTAATGATTATGAATGTACTTTTTGTGTAAATTACGAGAATAGCATCTTCAACTGGCAATGTCATGTCACTAACAATTAATTCTAAATTTCGATGACAAAATAATTTGTTCATCTTCTCACTGATTTCATTGAATTGCAAATCTTTGGCTATGGGCAAGCATTAGTATCATCCAGCTTAAATTCTTATATTGGTGGATAAGAAAGCTTAACTGGCTGCAAGTTGTAGTGAATTAGATGTTCAGAATATAAAGTTTGGTTAATAGCTGAATTACTAGCGATTGGTTTTCTACTGCATGTTCTTCAAGCTGTTGTATGGGAGTAGTGCGGGGACTAGTATGGGAAATATCGTTGCTTAGAATGAGATTGCAATTGCTGATATTTCGAAGTTCTGGTTTGAGCCACAGTAGGAGTTGGAGTTTGGTACTTTCTTATACTTCCCTGGTGACATTTCGTCTCTAAACTGTGCATTTTAATGGTTTGTCTTAGAGTAAGTGTGCAAAAGATAGTAGAAAGGAGAATATTAATTAATCGCATATCTTAATTTTTATGGGGTCACGGAGTAGTATTTTTTGTGTTTTATTATTTGGGGCTTGCTCTCTGTCACAAGCATTGTCAGAGAGACATCACTCGTTGAAACCTCTATGCCAAACCCCTCTGGCATGTCTGATTAATCTGGAAATATTTGGCAGTAGATTTTAGTTTTTAATTAATTAATGCATTTCTTTATTTGCGGTGTATGTCTTGTTTTCTTGAAATGTGGCCTGTGGAGCAACATTTTGGGTTTAGCATGCTCACGCTGTATATCAAAGCTATGTTGACAAAGGCGGATCTCATAAACTCTGTTCAGGACTTAACTGTTGAGGCGGCAATATTAGTGGCAAATAGGTAACAGATAATGATAAGGGCCAACTTTAAGTGCATTAAACTTAGTCCATGGTTTTATGAAGAAATTATGTGTTTGTATTCTAAAGTTAATCATATTCTGTCTAGTTTAGTGGATATTAGAAATAACTTTTAAGAACTTGTGTACTTTTTCAGTAAGTCTTCTTCATACCCTTTGGATCACATGAAACATTTGGCTAATGAGACTGCAATTATTGTTTTTAACTTTTGCTTGTCTATTGTAGATTTTGAAATGTCCGATGCTCAGACAGAACATATTTCCACCATTGAACAGCTGGTCCCCAGTATCAGAGATCTTAGGCTTGACCTTCATCGTTACTTGGGAGATGATCAATTTTGGATGATCTACTTTATATTGTTGCTTCCACGACTGAATGAACATGATTTCAAGGTTCTATCAACCCCAGAGGCAAGTTTTTCTTTTGTGCATATGTTATCTCATGTATTAAATAAGTTGTTTGCACATAGAGAGCTAGAAACAATCTGTTGTGGGGTACTATTATTGGCCTATTACAATATAACTTTGTATTTTCTTGGTTGGCCTGGCTTGTACTTGTGGCAATTGGCCTTAATTCGTGCAAATTGGATTTTTGTGAAACTTTGTTGAAACCATATGAACATGTCACAGTTATTTGTGTGAATGATATATTTTTTTTTATTTGTTTCCTTTGTTAGTGTAGGTTGAAATCTGTCTTATAAAAAAGTTATGACAATTAAAGAAAAGGGAAAAACCAGTTGTCTGAAGTGTGTGTGTATGTAATTCTTTACATATCTGCAATCAGTGCTACATTGTGATATGGAATTGATGCCATAGACGCACTATTTTATTATTGGAAGAAGTTAAAATTTATATTTACGTTGGTGAAAGAAATATTTAATCCTTTCTGCCTGCTTTTTTGAAGTACAAGATATCATAGATGTGTCTTATATAATAAGCTCTCTTTCGGTCCAGATTATCGAAACAAGAAATATAATTATGCAGAGGTTGCAAAACAAGAGGACTGCACAAATGGAGAACTCTATTGCTCCTGATGCATCTCATGTGGGCAGCAAAGTCTCTGAGAAAGGAGAGAATATCCCATCGAAGGAAAAGGAGGTTATTGAGATTGTAAATGCAGCTCAAGCTTTGGAAATTGATGATGAAGATAATACTGAGCGATGGTTGGAAGATGCTGATACTGATACTGGCATTTCTGTGAATAACCAGAAAGAAATCGAACATGAAGAGGACGTCTCATTTAGTGATTTGGAGGATGATGGCAATGATATTCCTTCTAGACTATCAGCCTCTAGGCGAGAAAAGAATATTAAGGCAACTTCATCCTGTGGATCTAATGATTGGGTTCAGCTAAATGAGAGTTCTGTCAATCGGGTTGACCTAGATAAGCCTCGGCAATCAATCTCTCGGGACAAAGATTCAGAAGGTGAATCAAGCGACTGGCTTGCTGTTGATGAGTTTGATTAGATAGTTGGCAGCTGTTGGATATGCAGATTGATTGTAAAGTTTCAAAGATTATTCTCTTGAATTCTCTGGTTCACTATTTGTCGCCTCAACCTTCCCTCAAGTATTAATGCTTAAAGTAAATAATTGTCACTGTCACCGTTAACTTGCTGGATGATGCTCTTACAATTTATTTTTGTATATACATATAAAGGAAATATCAGAATTACCCCTAAGTCGTATACTTGGAACTTTGTTCATTCTTTCCTCTATTTGCTTCACCGATATAATTTATCATGCGGTTGGAGTGAGATACTTAAAGTGACCTTACATTGAAATGAACTGAGACCGTGCCATGAAGTTTCATGCGGTTGATGACTATTAGACATGTTTTTTCTATTTGAACTACTGATAACTATGCCATTAAACTTCATGTGTTTGTGACTATTAAACATGATTTTTCTATTTGAACTATTTGGTTTGATTGTGAGAGTGCTTTAGAGAATGCCCTATGAATCAAAATATTATAAAGAGAATTAAGATTTTGGGGTAAGCTAAAGATTAGATATTTTTTGTATAAGATCGGCAAAATAAGATAATTTGTTATGATAACTAATGTAGGCTTATTTGTTCATGACAACAAATGTAAGCCTTCATTCTGCTAGATATGCCTTTTTTCTCTTTCATTCTGGCAGATAACTAGGAGATGTAGACTTTTCAATCTCTTTTCTTTTTCTTATTCCATTTTATCAGTATAAATGTAAAACATGAGTATCATAATGAAAATTTATAAAAATTAGCTTAATCTATTACTATTGTAATTCTCAACTAACAATATTAATTTTTTTTTTTCATCGCAATCGAAGGAATTATAATATCTAAAGTTAGTAAAAACTTGATCAGAAAAATTAAGTCTATTCTTTAGTAGGAAAAGATCAAGATAGGACTTCTTGTATACCTGAAAAGCCGTCTAAAAATAAAAAATAAAAAACTCAAGTTCATGCTTTCACCTGCACATTTAGTTTGTCGCTTATGTACGAAGGATAACACTTTGACACTGCCATCTCAAATTCAATCAGGATATCCTAAAAGCTTGAATTCTGGAGAACAGATAAGAAGGTTCAGCACACCAGATTCACAATACTGAAAGTATCATGGCCTCCAACCTCTCCATCCTCCTAGACAGACAGCAGGTTTTATAGCAAATGCATCGGGAGGTGACCGCACAGGTGGGTTTGCACTGAATACTATTGAAGAATTTGGGCCTCTTTGTACAAATCTGTCTCGGGATGTTGGCTGCACCACTTGCGGGGTAACGTCCACGAGGAAAGCATGAGCTGATGCTTGGGTACCAACTGCTGTAGGATTTGGATATCTGGGAGAAAAACTATCGAATGTTGAGTTATGAACTTTTGAGGGAACCGAAGTTGTGAATGCCAAAGTCATTGGTGGCACTAAGTGTTTGTGAAGCTCAACATTTGGGGGGCACCATTCAGGCATGTCATCATCATCATTGAAAAGATTCTTTGATGCAGCAGCAGTCGCTGGTACCATGACACCTCTGCTTTGCTTGGTTTCTTTTTCACGTTCATAAGCTTTCTTCAGGGAATGAATCCTCTGAATGGCGTCAAGTGGTAGCCTTGGCAGATTGAATTGGCTGAAAGCTGATAGTGAATGTGCAGTTTGAACAGTTGGCTGCAACAACCTGTCCATTTTCCTTAATTCTTCAGTTGAAAATGTCTTGCCAACCATGGCAACATCTAAAGATTTGCTGATTTGATAAGAAATACCACTTGCAGTTCCATAGTCAAATTCAGGAAGGTCATCATCGTCAGGAGTAGGCATGGTTTGTTTTCTGATGTCAAATGGAAGAGACATAATAGGATTTTGAAGTCCCAAACTTGATTCAGACCTCTTTACACTCGACTTGTGTATAAGAGCTGTTTCGTCTTCAGATGGCTGCGACATTGAGCCCTGGAGAGAGGCCGAGTCTATAGCAGAGTTGGAAAATGTGTGTGTTTGAGGTCCCGGAAGTGAAGATGTTAGCAATGCATTAGCACTGGCAGAAGAATTATTCAATTCAAGTTGGACTCCACTAGTTTTTAGATGCTTGCCTTGGTTCCTACTGTTTCCTGCAATTTTAAAAGTAGTGCTCTCGGTTTCTGATACGATGGGGATGGATTCCTGAATTCGTTGTGTACAAGACAAATCTTTTGCTGCAGACTTTTGGTTAGAAGAGGCAGATGAAGAATGGCAAAGCTGTTCCAATAAGGGACAATTTTTTCTGTCAGATTTCTTTGTGGCAGAATTACTAGAAGCTGCTCCATTTCTCTGCCACACAGCACAACCAATCAAAGAGTCTTGGTTGTCTACAACTGTAGCCATGCCCTTGAAGAATCCATGCTTAGCAACTATTGTGATTATGGTGTCGCTGCGAGTACAAACATAAAGATCAATACTGGGTGATAGTTGCACAAACCCAACCCTCTTCCCTTCTTCATAGCGTTTTGCAACTGGTAAATCAGGTTGATGAGAAAACATTAGTCTAATCTATTGATCAAAAATACTCATGATGAACTCCAATCACTTGACCACATTCAGCATTCTCTTCCATTTTGATCCACTAACCTTTTTCATGCCTACCGGTCAGATTTTGAAGAGCCTTCCTTCCAGCAAAGTGAGATTACCTGAAAATAAATATAGACTGCTTAGCATTTCATTCTAGAAATAGGGAAATATGATTTTTTTTTTTCTCATTCATTTCATTATTCCTATTATTATTATTATTATTATTATTAACTTTATCAGAGTGCATCCCATCCTTCATTATGCATAACACAAACTATATGACTCCCTCTCAAAGGTTGATTTGAGGAGCTCATTACAAGAGTACTAACCAACTAAGCTTTCCCGGATAACTTGCAGGTAGTTTTACCAGACCATAACATCTTACAGAATGGGAAGTTACGCATCATTGAGTTTGCAAACAGTCAGCAGTTTCTGGATTCAAATTAGATGTGCAGGGTCTGGACAAAAAAATTATGAAACCAAGTAACACAGCTATTGTCACCAAGTGCACCAACTAATTTGGATTTCTAAATACAGTACGTAGAGAGAGAACTTTTTTTTTTCCTAACAGCCAGACCAGATTGGCTATACCTCAAATCGTCTTTGCCTGGGCACCATCCAACACGATTTGATGTCCAAACCATGAAAGAAACAACAAAATATGGTTTCTCCGCTGTAACTAGATGTGAAACTCTCTCTCTGCTCATAATAAAGCAAATTGCACACATATAATCCTCTACTTAGACTAAAAAGAAGGCCAATTCTATGATGTTAACACTGATCTCAGCGTGTTAAGACATCATGCATCACACAATAGATAGATAAGGTATATATGGCTTCAACATGTCATCTTCACTGCATACAGCGATGAAGAAAAGGTAAACAGAAACTACATTACAATATTTATGGGTCCCTGTCACCTTTGAAATTGATTCCACTAAGCTCCTCTACCCATTCCGAGGTTTCAATAATAAAATAAAATTTTCAACCCACTAATAAAATAAATCAAATTATTATCATTAGGTGCTCACTATCTCTGGAGAGCCTTGGGTTCATATTATGACAGGTGTTTGTTGAACCAAAAATAGACAATAATGGAAGGATACCCAGTTGAAAATTCGTGTCGGATATTATATTTTGATCAGTCTTTTCTTACACAAAGGGGAGGATTCCCATCACAGAAGCAAATATGCCCTTGAAACAACATAATTTTTTCAGCAGTCAGAGTCCAGAGTTCACACAGTTCAGTACATGACAATTCTAGTATCCTAAAGTTTTATGTTCCCAACATGTTGGCACTTGATAGATTGAAAAATAGAAAAGAACCATTGTTATTGAAATATTGAGGTATCTAACCAAACCTTGAATGATAGTAAATTCATCCAAGCTGTTCTCTTACTTAGAGCTTTCTTTCTGAATTAGCTTACTGCCTTACAGATTTGGAGTCAACATCAACAACATTATTTATTATTTTTAACAAGAATAATATGCATCGGATTCCCAATTAGCTGTTATTTGACAATCTCAAGTAGTAGTATTATGCATGAATTGGTACTGAGCAAAAGATTATGGCAATTGGACTAGTGCAGATGATGAAACTTAACAACAAAGCATTGTGTTTAAGGGGAATATTATCATGAACAAGCTCACCAATTATGGAGCTAGTTGTCACTTAACTATAATTATTTAAGACTATGAATGATGAAGATTGAAAAGAAGCATGGTTTGCACTAGTTATAAGATCCGATTGGAGCTCTCCTGAAGAAAGTGGACTTACAACGAAAACCTTTAAAAATTAAAAATTAAAAAAAAAAAGAAGTTAAACTGCACCTTCATTTTAAATTTTCTTACAGTTCATCATAACAAAAAGGAGAGTCACAATTTTGCAAGAATAATCAGTTGTCACATGCCTTCCTTTGCACAGGATGATTCTTGATCAGGTAATCTATTTTTTTCAGACTGTTTTTAAGCAAGTTACTAAGGCAGTTTATTGTTATTTGACCAAGGTTTCAAGCAAATATATAACACTTCAAGCACTTTAACTTAGTCAAAAGATGATGAACTAGGGATCTGTTTTGTCTTTTGGTTCACCAGCCATAAAGTATTACTAGCCAATCACCTAGCATACATCAAGTGTAAATCAAATCCCTTGTTCATTCTTATATAACATATTCTACGATAGCACCTTAATTGATAACCCTATACTCCACATGAAGAGATGTGAGAAGCCTCAATTCTTCTGCTTACTCGGGTTAATATTATACCAGTTTATAGAACTAGTGTTGCACTTAAAAGTACCGGCACAATCTTTGATCATTGAATATGGACTGATGGCAACAGACAAGAAAACAATAGTCGGAAAAATTTGAAATGGATAAAACAAAAGCTGATAGCCAAACTCACAAATGGCATTATTCACGCAAAATGGTTGGATGATTATGTAATCAAAAAGGAAAGCCGAATTTTAATAGATTGGGTTTTCTGAACGTAAAGATGAAATTTGTTCCACGATGGTTTTTCTGGTTACTTCAATTATGAATTACCCCAACAACGATGCTATACTTACAACGTTTATGTACAAAGTTTTTACACAAAGTTGATGTGGTATGAAGTGAATTTAGAAATCAATATAAGAAAATCATCTTAATAAATGTTGATGAGTAATGTGAAAGTGAATAAGTGATGCTATATCATCTTTATCCAAACTTTGTATAAAAACTTCGTTACCACAAATATATTCAGATGTTTATTCCACAGGTCCATAAAATCAGGAAATGCGAAAAGACTCCAATTATTGTTTTGATACAAAACATTTTATTCTGCAGGAGCAACAACATCAGAGACTATCCAACATGGTTTCAAGAAAAATGCTTTTTGAAATTAAACAAAGCAAATAACATTTCCCATTGAGTTAGGACCCATTCTTGTAATATCCATGAATACTACAGCAAACCAATACAATCTTTAAACATGCCAAGCAGGTGGCCTTGAGGAAATTAAACCTTGACCTCATGGTTGCAACAAGAGTTGACCCCTACTGCAAGTTCATTAGTTTTTGCAAATCTAAGAATCATACCTCAAATTGAACAATTCTTGCAAAATGATATCTTCACTTTCCAATAGTTTTATAAAATAATTTTTGTTTTACATATATGTCATCAACACATATATTTGCCGAAAAACGTAGTTCCTCAACTATTATGCAAAGCTTTGAAATGGAGTTTCCTAACTATTATGTAAAAGCTTTTTATCTATCTCATTGTCTTGTACAAGATAATCAGGACTCATCTTACATCATGTTTTCTATTGTTTACAGCTCAATAATTCTATTTCATAGGACAATATGGATGCATGTGGGGGCATTAAGTATAGTTTGTTTATTGTACTTTTAACTTTTTGTGCACTTATCAACTTCCGATTCCACATTGTAACTTTGTAAGTTAAGCATTTCTTCAATGTTTCTTACTGTCTCCATTATCTGATTTTTCCAGGATCTGTTCATGTTATTTTATGAAATCTTCATTTTTCTCCTAATAAGCTAAACTTATATCAAAGGGACATTTTTGACCAAAAACTGCTGTGGAAGACATGCCATATCCAAACATCAGCTGGATGGCTGCATAATACCTGAGGCCCAAAGCTAAAAACCTACATATTGTGTCACATTGTGTACTGATCTAACCAAAATTCTAACAAAAATTAGAAGCATGACATAAAAGTCACTTGAATTATACTGGGATTAAGGGGCTATTCACTTGTTTATTTGTGCAGTGTACCCAATTCATCATTTAGATCTCCTTGTCCTAATACTGAGTTTCATATCATTTTATGTGCCTTATCATAGTTATTAATAGGTCTTCTCCTTTTGTCTTCTCTCGCATGTAGTTTTTCTTAAGAACCCTAACTCGCCTATGAAGAACCAGCTCCTCACATTGTAACAACCTGAGAAATCATACAATTGAAGAATCTGAGGTGATCCAACCATCATGTAAGGAAATATCATTTACAAAAGGGAAGTGATGCACAATGATGAAAATTAACAGATGAATTCAGCAACTATCATTTTGCTTACAAAGAATAAATTAAAAATTAAAGAGAGAGAGAGAGAGACTAACATATGACCCACCAAAAAGAATTTCAAGTTTCTAGCTCTGTTTTCCAAGCAAATTTTTTCTTTACATTTTGCTTTGTTTAGTCTTGATTTTCATTTTGTTTTTAGATATTTGCATACATGTGGTACCGGTAACTCCATTTCTTTTACCTAATATCATTTGGAGACAAGAGGCACACTTAAAAGATACATCTAAATCCTAAAAATCTATCAATGTTTATAAAAAAAATTAAAATGCTAAAAAAATATTAGTGCTCAACATAAATGTTAAATCAGTCACCAGATCCATTCATTTGTTCATCAATTAGGCAATCACTCAGTATGACTACTCATAATTGTTGCATGCCATTTATATCAACTGCAAAACTCAGTTAAGCAAGAAAGATTTTGACCATACCACTTATAGACGAAAATGAAGCACTAGAATCCTAGATAATGGAAATTTAATAATATGATGAAGAAAACAATTTAACATCAACCCTCGATTGCGTGAACGAGAAAGACCTTGAATATACTTTTCAAAAGCTTCTAATCTGACTTTTCCTTTGACTTCTACAAGTTCAGACCACCCGACATTGGGCATCTTCTCACCACTACATAACAAGATCATCATCAACAAGGTTAACAAAAAAAAAAAAATTTAATCAATTAAATAAACTCCAACTTTCATATATTCATTGAAAATATCTTGTGAGGTCATATTATTATCCCAAAACAGTTGATGTGATATTCTAATGTTGAATTGATTTCCATAAGGTTCTAACCCCTCCAGGTGATATCAAAATCAATCAGTGTCTAACAAGGCCATGAAATTCATGCACACAGAAGCAATAGAAACACCAGCATCAGTTGAGCATAAAAAAAAATGTCTATTTGAAGAATCCAATAATTCATGAATGTTGTCTGATACCAGGGAAACAAATTTTCAAGAAATTACCAAGGGGAAATTGTAGTTGAGCAAAATAAAATCCAATACAGAACCAACAAAGTTTTAGAGAGCAAAAGCTATGGAAAAACAAGAACCAGGAGGTTGGATTAGAAAAGATAAAAGGAAAAATTATCCCAAAAGGAAATAACATCACACAAGAGCTTCACCTTTTCATATGTTTGCTATCATTATGTCCAAGAAATTGTTACTATAGAGGGTTTTTTTTTGGGTTTCTGTCTCATTACCTGCTGGATGTTGGATTCATTGATGAAGTTGGCTTATGTAAATTCTATTAGAGTTTAATTAGCTGAACATATCTTATTTTTATCACTACAAGGAAATGGTGATCTTACTTTGCATGCACTGTGTTGCTTCATTTGGTCAATTTTTCAATCAACTAAAAAAACCTTTTTTTTCGCTTTGTTTCACTCTTTTTACATGCAACCAAATCAACTGAAACTTTCTAGATATAAGTTCTTTTTCATAGTACTACTCCGGAAATAAGTTGTTTCTGTCATATTACAGTGCTTGTCAGGTGATGAATGGTAAACCATAATCTTAATTGCAGATTTACCCACAGCTTTGTCAATATCCTCTTGGTTTAAGATCTGATCTCATGAGCTTTATCTATCTTTAGAGGGGGTTGGTTCACAGAATGGTATACAGTAATTCCCAAACTTTATGTTCTGAAAGGCCAAACTTTTTTCTATATGCAGTCATTTCCAGTATAGGTAATAAAGATACGTTAAAATCTGTGAAGGTGTCTTTCAAGCTTAAATAAGCTGAAACAGTTTAGGATTGTTGTTGTAACTTGAGATTGGTTTGTTTTCCCAATTAAAGTTTGAATATATCTTATAATTTTTTTTTTTGGAACTAAACACTAGTTCTACAATATTTTTGTCTGAATAGAAAGTCTTTATCGAATGATGTTTATCTAAATGAAAAAATTTTGCATTAGATGTCAGAATTTAAAAACTACATTGTCTATTCACATTCACATATCCTTGTTTATTTCATCAAAGTTTTCTCCCCTCAACACTGCCACCGTCCTCATCATCGCCATCACCATTGTTCACCACCACTATTACTATCATCACCAGAACATTATAGGCTTTGAAGCCGCCGTTTTATTATTTTTGAAATATAATTTAAAGATCAATAATATTTCTAAGACAAAATGTGAAATGTTGATTTCCAAATGTTTATCATGCGTAAACAGGCTTAATGGTTATATTTAGAGATGAGGAAGAAAAATTGTATCACTCAAACTTCAATATTTAGATCTATTTAGATCTAGTGTAGTAAAAAGTTTCCACTTATTTAAGAAGTATGATTAAAAATAATGAACAAATAGAGACTCAAAGCTTCTAAAACATTGGGGTGTGTGCATATGTATTCAGATCCAGTCAAACTCCAATTAAACTGAATTTTGTATAGATTTCAAATAAAATTATAGATGTTAGCATAGTAAAAAGTTCCCACTTATTAAAGAAATATTCTGTGACAACAAATAAACCTAATGCCTATAAATAGAATAAAATGTAATAAATCATTCAGCCTTGTAAATTTAGATCTATTCAAATTTCAGTTCAACTTAGGTCTATTCATATTTTAAGTATAAAAGAATAAAACAAAAAAAAATAAAATAAAACCTAGCATAATAATAAGTTCCTATTTATTTAAGAAGTATGAGTTCATGTTCCATAAGACTCAAATTAGTCTTTTTGCGCCCCTTGGAAAAAGACCAAGTTGTCTTCAGTTCTTCATGCATTCATCTCTCTCAATTGAAGCTTTAACTTTTCCTTCACTTTTATCTATATTGAAGAGGCACAATAAATACAAAAGTTTATAGAAAAAGGATACTCATTATTTTTATTTTTATTTTTATTTTTTTCAACCAAATTCTTTTATTAATGTTAATAATTTGACCCTTGTTTGTCTGCATCTATATCCTGTTTCTAAACATGGAGATGAGATCACACGTATATGATTCATACAGAAGGTATGATTTTTCACCATATATATAAACTTATCATATTGGTCCAATACATCGGCAATGGCATGAATAATGCTGACTTCATTATGATGTTATTTCCTTTTATCAACCTCCATTTTCCAGTTAATGTATTGAACAATACAGACTTCATTATGCTGTTCTCTATTTCCATCAATGTTCATTTTCAAGATAAATTTTGTAAATTAATGTGATTGACTACCGCTTTAGTTTTTCAAGTGATCTGTCGCTCATCTGATCTAAAAGTACAAGTTCAAAAGGATGATAATAAATAAACAATTGTCACTTGATATGCAAAGAAATAACCCTTTCTTCAAAATCAAGGACCATATGCTTCCTAAAATATTATGGCATATAAGATTTACACAACAGTTTGTAGATTGGTATCTAGATGAATGATTACAGAATAACAATTGGCATGCTGTGAAATGTCAAGCAAGAAAAAATCTAATTTTAAAAAGCAGAATGAGATTGAAAATTCACATTCCTTTCAACCGAAGATGGATTTTGACCAAGCAGCTGTCTAGTACTCAACCAGTTTGCATGTAAATAAGTCATCAAATAAATGCCAAAAGAGAATCTCCATCTTCAAATGGATTTTGCTCAGGCAAATTTCTAAAGGCATTTGTTTGCTTCTATTCCAGTTGTTTCAAGATTGTTGGAACTTGTTAGTAAGTACTTTTCTTCCACCACCAAAAAAAAGCAAAAAAAAAAAACTGCTTCTCTTCAGTAAGAAAAAGAAAGTTTATTTTCTGTACTGTATGTTAATGCGGGTTTCTCAATTGCGATTATTCAATGACAACAATAACCTGATTTCAAGATTGAATTACATCCAATTATCCTTCAATAAATAGGGAGGAATTTTTTAATCTGTCCACTTCTTGAACAGATGACAAGACTCTTTTTTTTTTTTTTTGTGAAATTTTACTGTGGATGTTGGTTACTCCTCAGTCCTCATCTCTTAAGAGGAAAAGTTTATTCAGATTCCTTATCCACTGTTCAAAGAAAAGAAAAGAAAAGAAAATACACCGGATCTACTCAGCAAACAAGTAAGCTGAAATCTTTTGTGGGGAAGAGATTCGACAAAGTATCTATTCACAATTAAACTTCCATTTGGAGCTATAAACAATAGAAGTTCTGAAGAAGAATCTTCTATTGCAGTTTAACAATTTAAGGATCACTTTATAGATTGATCACAAGTGTGCTGATTAAATTGAGGAAGCCAGGTGTATGGTTCAATTGTTTTATTATTTCATGAAGAAAGAAAAGGCATGATACTAGCACTGAATTGTAATCAATTTGATGTGGAATCCTAAACTTTTAGCACAATCATTCTTAATAATGGGGTGATGAATCGTTAAATTGAGAGTGTTTCAACTTTAGCCATGGGTTGAAGTACCAAATCCTCATTCTATTAAAAAATTAGAAGTCTCACTAGAGAATTAGTTAAAGGGTGGTTTTCTTTGAAAGATCTGTAACAAATGAAGAAAGCATACTTTATGTGACCCACTACCATTTTCATATCTGAATCTAGAGTTTCTCCCTTCCTATCCTTGCCATCCTAATCCTTCCTATCTCCAAAATGCATAATGTTAATCAAGACCTCCTTACCTTTCTACAGCTATTTTCTATCTAATATATTTATTTTTCTAGCAAGTCATTTTGTGCGGATAAATAAAGAGTGAAAATTAAAAGAGTGCAAGAAAAACCATAGATTTTGTTTTCATATAAACAAACAATGCCAATAAACTGAAAATATCTACATTGATATAGAAGATCAAAGAAACTATCCTTATGGAAATTTAACTTCAGAAGTAGCTGAATAAACCTTTTAACGAAGGCAACAGCAGACACAGTTATAGAAGAATTTAACTGAAGAGAACCATCCCAGAGCTTATCGGCACTTGTGGAAGCTAACCTTCCAGCAAATTGAACACTTCTTTCATCTGACAATTTACAAGAAGAATGGCTATTTTCACTTCTCCAATAAATCCCAACTACAGAATTGGAATGATTAGTGCCAGTTTTAGGTGAAACACTCTCCACCAAGGAACTATTTGAATCTGATCCTTTTGTTTTCTTCTTCATTTGGATACTGCCAAATCTGTGACCTTGATCATCTTCTCTTAAATTATTTCTTAGGTCTTGATCTTGAGTAGCACCACCAACCGGTATTTCATTTTGCAATGCCTTTTCAGCGAGCTCAATTTGAATACAAAGCCCCAGTGAGTCTGTTACAGCAGATGATCCAGCATTCTTCACTTTTGGTTCTGTTAAATCTCTATATAGGAATTTAGAAAAATTTAGGATTATATTCTTATTAGATACATATTTGATTCTCTTTCTTATTTTAGATTCCTTATTGTACTATATATATGTACACCTCTTTACAATAGAATAGACATCAAATATTTCTCTTAAATTCGTTTTTTCCTCTCTCTCAACATGGTATCAGAGCAGGATCAAGATCCTCCTTTCGTTATCTTCTTTTATTAAAAGAAAAAAAAATTGAAAACCCTAACCCTTTTCTGTCTAAAGGAAGATCGCCACCCTCTGGTCAGCGGTGACTGTCACTGCCCACTCCTCTGAGATCGCCGGTCGCCGGCGAGCAAAACCCCACTGCCTCCGCCGGAAAAATCCATCGAAAAAATTTTTCGGTCGCCGAAAAAATTGCTACAGTGTTCAAATATAGTCGGAAATCACTCCATTAAAATCGCCGGTCGCTGGTAACCCAAAGCCCTCTATCTGTGTTAAAAAATAATCTGTCGAAAAAAGTTTCTGATCGCCGAAAAACTTCTGTCTCATTTGAATCTAATCGGAAATTGTTGTTTCATATCTCAACAATGGTTTTAATGATCACAACATCCCTATATGAGTATTCATAGCCAATCGTGTGGTGTTATTTGATATTTTTAGTTTTTTTCTTGGATTTTTTTTTTGTGTGGTGGCTCTGTTTGGAAAATAAATTGTGTTTGGAGTTTCCATGGCTTCTCAACCGTCTTCTAATCCTCCTGGAGCTGGTGGTTCCATCACAGCTGTAAAATTGAATGACTCAAATTACAAGCTATAGGCGAAAGCAGTAACCAGATATTTGATTGGCCAACGAAAATATAATTATCTTACACAAGATTCTCCATCATCTGATTCAAAGGAGTATGCTAAATGGATTCAGAAAGATAATTTGATTATTACATGGTTGTGAAACAGTATGGAGCCATCACTTGAAGCAACTGTGATGTGGGTTAATACTACTAAAGAGTTGTGGACTTCACTGCAAGACAGGTTTGGTGGATCTCAAATGTCTCTTATATTTCTTATGTTTAATCTACTTTATTTTCTTGTCAGCAAGGTGATAGAACGTTAAGTGAATATTTAGGAGTAATCGAAGGATTAATAGGTGAGCTTAACTCTTATCATCTTGTTATTACTGATGTTGAGACCTTACGGAAACAACGCGAAAAATTATTTGTTGTCAAGTTCCTGTCCAGCTTAAATCCTGTCTATGAAAGTGCTAAGAATAGTACCTTGACTGGGAAAGATCTTCCGAGTCTTAAAATAGCATATGCTCGACTCCAATGGTTACCCACCTCTCAACATAATCCGAAAGCTTCTGCCTTAGTTGTGTCTGGTAGTCGAGGCAGAGAATCTTTTTCTGGTCAGAGTAGAGGGCGTGTTAGAGGACGAGGTGGAAGAGTTCTTTACTCCCATTGTGATCGGCTTAATCATCCTTCAGAAAAGTGTTGGGATAAATTTGAAAAACCTGAATGGGCAAATCAAAGCTTTGAGGAGCGTCTTTCCTTTGGTAATTCATCTAACTCTCATGCTCCACCTTTTGCGCAGTCTGATCATAAATCTGAAAGTCAACCAGCCAGTGAGCCTTCAGCTTCCTTAGTCCAAACAGGTAAGCTCACTGCCTTATTTTCTTTTTCAGACCCACATCATTGGATTATAGAGTCTGGAGCTTCTTCTCACATGACTGGTAATGATTCTTTCTTTAGTTCTTTTATCCCTTCTAACAAACAGTTATCAGTTGTTCTTGCTGATGGTTCTAAAACCCAAGTACAAGGGTCTGGAACCATTTGTACATCTAGTTTGCATTTGTCTTTCGTGTTATATGTTCCTAAATTTCCTATTAATCTTTTATCCGTTAGTCAGTTAACTAAGAATTTAAATTGCTCAGTCACCTTTCTGCGCAGTCTGATCATAAATCTGAAAGTCAACCAGCAAGTGAGCCTTCAGCTTCCTTAGTCCAAACAGGTAAGCCCACTGCCTTATTTTCTTCTTCGGACCCACATCATTGGATTATAGACTCTAGAGCTTCTTCTCACATGACTGGTAATGATTCTTTTTTTAGTTCTTTTATTTCTTCTAACAAACAGTCATCAGTTATTCTTGCTGATGGTTCTAAAACCCAAGTACAAGGGTCTAAAACCATTCGTACATCTAGTTTGCATTTGTTTTTCGTGTTATATGTTCCTAAATTTCCTGTTAATCTTTTATCCGTTAGTCAGTTAACTAAGAATTTAAATTGCTCAGTCACCTTTTTTTCATCCTATTGTATTTTTCAGGATCTTGGTACGAGGAAGATGATTGATGGTGGACATGAAAAGAATGGTGTCTATCACTTGTTTGAAGCACTTCCATCCTCTTATATAACTCTCACTTCTTCTGTCTCTCCAGAACATTCTCGTTTTTCGTTTCAAAATTAGTGACCAACTGTTTGATTTAGTTCACTCAGATGTATGGGGTCCTTATCGGGTAACCAACAGTCATGGGTTTAAATATTTTGTATCCTTTGTGGATGATCATTCTAAAGTTACTTGGTTGTATCTATAAAGGATCGATCTGAGGTCCCTAATATGTTTCAAATGTTTTGACTCAGTTTAGTATTTCTATTAAAGTTTTACATTCTGATAATGCTTTAGAATATACCTCTTCCTTATTATCTACTTTTTGTCACACTCATGGGATCCTACATCAAACATTATGTGCTTACACCCCTCAGCAGAATGGGGTTGCTGAGCGGAAAAATAGACATTTGTTAGATGTAACTCAAGCTCTATTATTTCATATGAAAGTCCCATCCAAATATTGGGGGGAAGCATTACTTACCGCATGTTACCTCATTAATCGGGTTCATTCTTCTACTCTTCAATTTCAGTCTCCGTACTCCATCTGATTTCCTAATCAACCGGTTTTTCCTCTTCCTCCTCGTATTTTTGGTTGTGTTTGTTTTGTCCATCTTCATAGGGTTTCTGATAAACTGTCTCCTCGGTCCACCAAATGTATTTTTCTTGGATATTCTAGAACTCAGAAAGGTTACAAATGTCTTGACCCTTGCTCGGAAAAAACTTTTGTCAATGCAGATGTCACCTTTTTTGAGTCCACACCATATTTTTCATCTAATGGATCCAGCCTTGACACTGGTCTAGTTTATCCTTCAATACCGGTGTCAGTTCTACCGCGTCCATCTACTCCACCACTCCTAGTTTGTTCTCGGCGAAAGCTACATCAGTCCAGTGCTAAACAAGATGATTTACCGCTCACTGACATGCCTCTCATTCAAGAGTCTGCCTCTACTCAAGATCCGACTCCTCTTACCAATGAATATTCCGATCTTAATCTTCCTATTACTCTTCGCAAAGGTACTAGAAATTCTCAGAGGTATCCTATCTCTCATTTTGTCTCTCTTGATGCCTTATCATTGTCTATTCGCTCTTTTGCCTTGTGTTTGTCTGTGGTTTTTATACCTAAAAATTACCAGGAAGCTTTTACTCATCCTGGCTGGAGGAAAGCTATGGAAGATGAAATGTCAGCTCTCTGTGATCGTAGCACATGGGAGTTACAAAAATTACCAGAAGGTAAAAAAGTGGTTGGTTGTCGTTGGGTCTTTGTTATCAAATATCATCCTGATGGTACTATTGAACGCTTGAAAGCCCGTCTTGTTGCTAAAGGATACACTTAAACTTATGGCGTTGACTATGTTGAGACTTTTTCTCCCGTTGCCAGGCTCAACTCAGTCCACATTCTCATTTCCCTTGCAGTGTTCTTTGGCTGGCCCCTCTTCCAGCTAGATGTCAAAAATACCTTATTGTATGATGATTTACACGAGGAGGTTTATATGAAGCAACCACCTGGGTTTGTTGCTCAGGGGGAGTTAACCAACTTTGTTTTGTAAGTTAAAGAAGGCTATTATTTATAGTTTGAAGCAGTCACATAGGGCTTGGTTTGAAAAATTGAGTGGAGTTTTGACATCGATAAACTTCTCCCGTTGTCAATCTGATCACTCACTGTTTGTTAAACATACAAGATCAGGTATTGTTATACTTGTGGTTTATGTGGATGATATCATTGGGACTAGGAGTGATTCTACTGACATAGAAGAAGTGAAAAGACTACTAAAGACACATTTTCAAACAAAAGACTTGGGGCAACTTAGATACTTTCTTGGTATTGAAGTTTTGAGGAGTAGAGAAGGTATCATTTTGTCTCAAGAATTGGGGCAATCTAGTGACTTGGAGAAGCAATAAGCAAAATATAGTTACGAGATCCAGTGCAGAGGCGGAGTATCGTGCTATGGCTCATACAACATGTGAGATTATGTGGGTCAAGAATTTCTAAACTGAGATTGGAATTGATTTCAAAAAGCCATCAAAAATGTTTTGTGATAATATGGCTGCAACATATATTGTTAGCAATCCAGTTTTTCATGAAAGAACTAAACACATTGAAGTGGATTGTCACTTTTTTCGTGAGGCTGTAATGAGTAGAGAGATTATCATTCCTTATGTTAAGTCCGAAGACCAAATTGGAGATCTTTTTACCAAGGCAGTTCATAAAAGAGTTTTTCTTAATCGTTGTTCCAAGTTGGGCATCGAGAATACCTATACTCCAACTTGAGGGGGAATGTTAAATCTCTATATAGGAATTTAGGAAAATTTACGATTATGTTCTTATTAGATACATATTTTATTCTCTTTCTTATTTTAGATTTCTTATTGTACTATATATATGTACACCTCTTTACAATGGAATAAACATCAAATATTTCTCTTAAATTCGTTCTTTCCTCTCTCTCAACAGGTTCATTCTGTCTCAAAACGCTTCCACACTTCCTGGTTTCAAGCAAACATGCTTTTCCTTCTAATGCTTCAGGGAACTCATGATCATCAACAAAAGTCTGGTGCTAAGGCACAGAGTTCTTGTATCCAAGGCTCGTTGTTATATCATGCAAAACAGGATAAACCTCAGCTTTTCCTGCTTGTGTACCACTGAATTCAAGAATGGGCAATAAAAATTGTTCAGCTTGGCTGAACAAATCATATGCCGGGCGTGGCCCATTAGACACTGTGAGGGTCTTGCCATCCGGGATCTTATTTGGAGACAAGGGTCCTACAGAGTAGAAAGACTTAGGAAGCATGCTTGCAGAATATTTGTTTATTTTCTGAGTTCCATTATTATGGAGCAAAGTTGATGAAAAACTACTCTGAGTGTCAAATTGATCTTTCTCAATTCGATCTACAGGCTGACATTGAGGATCTAAAAGCAAGCCAGGAGGATTCCCTCCATCACCAATCCCTTCACGGACATTCATTTTATGCAATAAATTTGAATTCTTTGAAGAGCCATACCCCAAATTGATGTCAGAAAAAATTCCCCATCCATCAGGTAGTCTCCTCTTTCTAGAAGACTCATTTGAGAATAGTGTCAGTATCTTCTGCTCCATGTGTGCTTCTGAAAGCCTGTAAAAAAGCATGCATTTTCTCAGGAAAAAAAAAGTGCATTCTCCTTCAATCTTTTAAAATCTTGATACAAAACTCGTTTTTGTTTCCTAAAATAAAATTCTCAATGACTATTTCTTTCCACCATTAACTAAAAAACAAAAAATTAATAAATAAATAAATCACTTCGACATGATCTTTTAATTCCATGGAATTGACAGAGAAAAACTGTGCAGAAATTAAAACAAGAATCAAAGATGAAGAAAGCAAAGAATTACCTTTAAAAAGGGCTCAGCTACTAAACGGCGAATGGAATGGGTGGAGTCTTGAAAGCTAGATTTGTTTTGGGATTTTCAGGGTTTTTCAGTTATTGGACAGTGCGTCTGAGTGAGAAGCATTCTCTCCAAGTGTAAGAGAGTGGCACCGCGGAGCAGACACGTCACAAGTTTTCCATTTTTATGTTTTTTTTTGGACTATCTTTTACCTCCCTCACATTTTTCTATTTTTCAATTCTAACCCGACTGCTCCTCAATCCTCAACTAGTTTACATAAATTTCACAAAATTGACAAAAAAAATGTTAGTTAGTGGTATAAGTATTATTTGGATTTTTAATAAAATAGAATCTGATAATGTTGGATTGCCTAACCATTTTTTTTTTTTTGGTGATAAGCTAAATATTAAAACATCAAAATTAACCTTAGCTTTATGGAGCACGCAACAATCAAAAAACATACAACGTCTTTTCTTATTAACTAATTGGACACTTGAAATGAGTCACGTATGTTGAGAAGTCCTATAGTGAATAATTATAAGGGAAGGTCTTAGGCCATGAAGAGAATCAGTCTCTCCATTCAGAAAGTTAATCTTTTCGATTGGACACTTGGTTCCTCAATAATAGTATCAAAGCTAAACTCACAAACTTCAATGTCAGGACTTTAACAATGCTATCAAAACTAAACCCACAAGCCTTAAACGTAAGGGCTTGAGCAAAGGCATCAAAACTAAGCCCACAAGCCTCAATGTACGGGCTTGAGCCAAAAAATGTTTGAGGTAAGTGTTAGAAAATCCATAGTCTCAAAAAATAGTAATAGAGTACGATCTAGACTTAGCCAAGAGAATATGTAGAGGAAATTTTCAAAATGTCGTACGGAGGTGGTTGACCCTTGTTAAACTCGCAATTGGATCCAAGGTTGGGCTCTATTTGGCACTTGGATAAAGCAAGCCCTGCTATCAAGGTAGGTTTCGTCTTTATGCAGCGGACAAATGGACAATCATTTAAAGGGAGACCCAAAAAATACTAGAATAATGTGGTTCCTTTTTTCGAGGGAAGAATTGTTAGAGACGTGCAACCAAAGTCTCATATTAACTAGAGATGAGAAGGATCATGCATCCATAAGTATGAATACGATCTCCATTAGCATGAGCCATTTTGGATAAAATCCAAAAGCAAATCCATGAGGGCTTTAACCTCAAGTTGACGATATCATACGAATGAGGAGTTTTGAGAAGTCCATAGTATCAAAGGGTTGAAAACTCAATAATAAAATCTTTATAATTTGTCTTTCCTCAGGATCGATTACAAAAACTTTAAAAGATTTTGGACGTAAAGTAATTTGGCAAAAATGGGTCAACAAAAATCACCAAAAGATTGGATGTCTTTATGAAATTGGCCTGATTTATGATCGAAATGAAAATTACCAAAATATAGGGGTCTGAAGTAATTCTTATTTAGAAGGTTTTCGTAAAACTTAAAAAATTAGTGACCTAACTGATATTTTCTCAAAAAACATTGAATGGTCATC
This sequence comes from Boswellia sacra, assembly GCA_013180625.2. Lineage (NCBI taxonomy): Eukaryota > Viridiplantae > Streptophyta > Magnoliopsida > Sapindales > Burseraceae > Boswellia > Boswellia sacra. The sequence continues at coordinate 636,245 of SNVD02013269.1, forward strand.
TTCTTCGATCTTTTAGCTGGTTTTGCATCATAAACACTTGAGTTCAACCCGTTTTGAACCATATCGCAACCCAACGCTCCAAAAATCATGAAAATTCATTTTTTAAACTAATATTTCTAACCTAATCTAGATGCACACTTAATCTACCAAAGAAATGAACCAAAGTGTAGATTTTAAAAAAAAAAAAAAATCCTCTAGTATGCTTTAGTAGTGAACTTTACAAAATAAGTCTTAAAAGCAAACCACCACCAAAATCACATAGAATCATAAGTAGAGTACAATATGAGCTCTAATACCATTAGTCCCTAAATAGCACATTTCCTTATGACCAATACAGACTCAAGTCTCTAATGTGCTAAACAATGTCTAGAACGCACCTTGACTTGAAAAACTAACAACGGTGTATTCTTATTCTTCTTGTTTTGTCGTTGGAAGTGATGAAGTTGTGTAGTTGGGCTATGTGGGTCACAGGTGTGAGCTGTAAGAGAGGCAATGGGAAAAACTACCTCTGCCCTTCGTTTCCGAAGGTCAAGTGGAAATGCGCTAGTTTACATATACAAATACATACATACATACATACATACATATATATATATGATCCTCCCATCAATCGGATCCATAACAAATCTCATTAGATTATACTTGATCTTAATCACACTACTAACGATTTGGGCACAATTGAAATAACTCATTATCAAATCGTGATCACAAACTAATGAGTCTAAAACATGCTCTCTAATCTTTGACATAAGCCATCATTAATCCAAATTGAATGCTTTATCGTAGTCTACCAAATAGGGAATAAATTCAACATAACCTTATCAATTGATCATGTATGATCTTGCTTAATATAATGATGCTGTCCACTAATAAAGTAATTAATTCATGTAGAGACACAATATATAACTGGCTTTGGAGCCAGGTATTGCCATTCCATCTAATATTGTCTTGTACATTGTTTATTTTATTTCACTTTTTTTAATGAAACGAGTATTAAGAGGCATGTATATGTATACATGCATAGATAGAGTATGTGACAAAAACTCCCTTTTTAACTAATTCTGAACGTCATTTTCTAGTAATATAAGACATATCTCACATGCTTATAAATCTGCAGCTCTGTATAGACCTGCACCAACTCAGGTTGCAAGCCAATTCTAATACCTATTATAACACTCATACCAATAACAGCCCAAATTCAAAACAAAAGATAGTCTCAGGTTGCAATTCTACTTTAATACCAATTTGAACAAGCCGAATCAACCCAAAAATACATTTTCCTTTTAAGATTCACACGTCTTTTATCTACATAACATCCTTCACTCAAAATGTATCAGCTTAGCAAGGGCATTTAAGCCTTTGTAAACCAGTTTGAGATATCATACATTGACAATATGAGTTGTAACATGAAATGCCAATTTTAACCACACATGCATGAGCATGTATGAACTAAACCAACTTATTAGCATAAGCAATAAAACTAAAGCTTCTGGAAATGCATGCATCTCTAGTAGCCACACCAAGAGTGATTCTGGAATCAAATTTGTGCCTCTATTATCCCAACGCACAATTAATAACAAGTTGCAGCATAAAATTGCCAAAACTCACTAGCACGCATACGAGTATGCCATATTGATAAAATATATATACATATGTTAAACTGTAATGAGCAAGTAACGTGTATAGTAATGATTGATCAATGATCTCCAAAACGTCATTTCAAAGAAGGCTATAAAATCAAAGGAACTTCTGGAAACAATAATTAAAGGCATAGGATATTACCAGACGGTAATCAGAAAAAAAAAATGTATGACCAAAAAGGTCTCATCATATCCAAAATTGATGCAGAAATTTATGCAGCCACGTATGTAATCTGGAATCATACTTAAATAAGCCAGAAAGATAGAAACTGAAACAAGTTGAAGCTTTAATTTTTCTTACATCTTGTCGTCATGTGACTTGTCTCATCAATCTGCCCTCTCCTAATCCAGGCAAAAGAGTCTAGAGGACTTGAAATAGAGGCTCTGTTTGATCACACTGACTTTTATAGCAACTCGTTCTCATCAAAATAGAAAAGTTCAGAAATTAACACTCAAAGTCAGACAAGGAAACAATACACCAAAGCAACCAGTACATACTGTAACCTTTAATTTGGGGTATATATATATAGCCCTTTCAGAAGCCACATGAAATTCCATCGCTCTTAAGGTTCTCGCATGGTTAAATTCACTATTGAGATCTATCAGTTCTCTAATACTACATTTAAAAAAGTAATTTATTTAAGCTACTCCTAAAGTAGCATAAAGTTGTTGAGAATGGAGAAATTAATTGTACGGATGCAAGCAAAAAGGGTACTGGCAGATAATAACAAGAACTTCATAAAAGAAAAAAATATATATACAGAAGAGTATGTTAATTGTATGTGGATCCATCTTGATTAATTCGTAACTTCTACTGTGGGAAAGGGTTCTAGAGCTCAACTGTAATATGTCTTCACTTAATTACATAGGTCTAGATGGTCATTTTTGGGAACTAGAATTAAGACTTTTACATAAACATTAAGCTTTAGGGAGAAGTTGAGACTGAAAGTGTACCTAGTTCTGAACCGGTTTTCCATATTTTCTCATTCTATTTCTAAACTGGCCATGACAGTTCGGAATAGGATTCAAAAATGCTAAAATAAGTTGAAAAATAAAGGATAAATAGCACCTTTTTACAGGCTGACGATCAATGACATCCATCATACATCCAGCAAAAGAGGAAGTTGGCTCTGTCTGTAGCTTCCTCTCTACTTTTCCTTTCAAATGGCAAAGCATTGAAGGGCTAGAGGAGGTATAAACAAATGCAATGCTCCAACTGCTCCTTTACACTTCACATAAACTTTAACCAAATATATACATATACACTACCTCAAAACATTTAACTTCAGGCACAAAATGTAACCATTATATATAATCGAGGTTGTAACACATCATTTCATGAAATGTACATGTGTGCACATGTCATTTCATGCATAGAAATAGCTATCATCAATTCAAGTCAATTAGCAAGAGTTGTGTCTTCCATATATAGGATCAAATATATAACAGCTCAGTGGATTCATAATTTACGTGGCCAAAGATAAATTCCATATAACAATGAACTGCAGTTGTAATCTCACTCATGCCTAATCATATCTTAGTTTTTTGTGTTCCAAACAACTGACTTCCTACTATTAAGTTGAGATATATTTAGCATAACCTAGCAGTATAAATCTATAAATTGATTGCAAGGAGAGACCACAAGAGAGAGAAAAATTGGAACTGGCTCATATATAGCTATTGTGTTGAATTCATGAAACCCCGCTGTGAAACAAACACTCTAGCTACAACAACCTCAACAGTAGACTCCTAACTATGATACCAATCATAGTTTCATATTGATTTCACAAAAATAAATAATCACAAAAGGATGCTCACTTTATTTTCTATACAAAACAACATAGAAAAAAAACTCTAATGATGCCATTGATGCCATAACCATGTTAATTACCAAACCTAACCTTCATTAACTGACCTTAGCAGAACAGGCCATCAGACCAATCAAAACAAAATACAGGTTAAAAGAATTAACAGTTTACTCCTCTTATACATAGCCAAGTAAGAAGCAGCCCATTTTCACACAAAAAAAATAAATAAATAAACAAATCACAACAAGAAGAATAGATTTTGGTAGCTGACTAGAAATCAGTTAATTTGAGAAGATCTAATTGAACTAATTCTATCCAAATTCAACAAAAACCTAATCTTAACACCGACAAATTTCATAAACTAGAAAAGGCATGAAAATCCATGCATCTGAGATTTAATTGCAAGAAAAATAAGCCCAATCTATTGATGGAAATCCACAGCAGCCACAGTAGCCAAAACCTCCAGTCAGGTTTACTTACTCTAGGCGACAAAAGTAGGAAATAGGGCAAGCTGAGGTGGCAGAAGTTTGTTTCTTTTCTCGTTTTCTTTTCTGTTATCTATTTTGAATAAAGGTTGGGAATTGGTTTTGGATTTGCTGAGCTAGAAAAGGGGAGAGTTAGTTAGAGAACATTAAGGGAAAGGAAGAAGAGAGAAGGGGGATTCAGTTATGAAAATTTTGTAAAGCTTGGCTCATGGGAGAGCTGGCAGACCTCTCGAAAGTCTGCTGCCTTACTCTACTAATAATTATAATTTTCTGGAATATAGAAAGGGGAATTCTAGTAAATCTTTTACTCTAGGTGCTGCCATTCCAACTTCTCTTCTACATTCCTGTTCTGGTTTGATAATTAGTTGTGTGTGTGTGAGGTAGAACTTAACATTTTGGTATCAGAGCGGTAAGATCGTGAGATGGCTAAGAAGGGAGAAGCAAGAATGGATGTGATTGAGGAAAGACTTACTCAGTTTCAAGGAGACATTGGAGCTGTAAAGGAGGGGATGGCCAGGGTCCAGCTACCTGAACAAAATCTGGCGACAGTGCTAGAGAAGCTAGAAACGATGACGGAGAAGATGGCTAATAAGACAGAAAGAAACCCTGAAATGAACGTCAGAAGTTCGAAGACTGGGTCAGGGAGTGCCGATGAAGGGTCATCGGCCCCTCCTACGGGGTCTGGAGGCTTCAACACTGGCGAAAATCTCAGGGAGATTTCCAACCACCGCGTCCACTGGAAATGCCGGTGTTTGACGGCACTGATCCTGATAGTTGGACTTTCAGAGCGAAGAGATATTTCTCAGTCAATCGCATGACCCAGGCTGAGAAGTTGGAAGCAGCCGCGGTGTGTTTTGAGGGTTAAGCGCTGTCATGGTTCTAGTGGGAGGATCGACGCCGGTCGATGCGAAGTTGGGACGAACTGAAGCGACTGCTGTTGGATCGATTTGGATCGTCGCAGGAGGGGATGAACTACGAGAGATTACTGGCGTTGAGGCAGATCGGCACCGTGCCGTCAATTTGAGACGTTGGCTTCGTCTCTGCACGACGTCTCTGAAAATGTGTTGGAAGGAAGATTTCTTTATGGGCTGAAAGCTGATATTCGGGCCGAGCTGAGACTGCTACAACCAAATGGGCTGGCCCGACTGATGGAAGTAGCCCAACGAGTGGAGGACAGGAACCTGATGCTGAACAGAACTAAGTCTGGAATGAGTATAATTCCAAGAAAAGGAACGTATCCAAATTCCAGTGCAAGGTCACCGAACAATTTCTCCCCAGCATCAAGCTGGGCAGTGAATAAGAAGCCACTCCAGAATTTGGGAACCTTATTCAAAAGACTCACTGATGCAGAACTACAGGCCAAGCGTGAGAGGGGATTGTGTTACCGATGTGATGAGAAGTTTTCACCAGGACATCGCTGCAAATTGCAGTCCCTGCAGGTGACGGTAGTGCAAGGGGAGGAGGAGACACTGGAAAACCCAGAAGGAATACTCCAGGAGGACAGTGAAGTGGAAGAAGTTGAAGTGGAGAGAGTGGAGTTGTCAGTAATTCGGTGGTGGGACTAAAATCTCCTAAAACTATCAAGTTACAGGGCAGTCTATATGGAGAAGAGGTGGTAATACTCATTGATCCAGGGGCCACCCACAATTTCATTAGTAGTGCCTTAGTCAAGAAATTGTCATTACCCGTAGAAGCTACCGAAGGATATGGAGTGATACTGGGATCTGGTACGCCAGTAAGAGGAAAGGGGGTCTGCAAGAATATAAAACTGGAGTTACAGGGACTTTTAATTATGGAAGAATTCCTACCCTTAGAGCTGGTTGGATCCGATTTAGTTCTGGGAATGATGTGGCTAGAAAATTTAAGGGTGATTAAATTTGATTGCAAGGCCCTGATTATGGAGTTCAAAATTGATGGAAAAAGGGTGTTATTGCAAGGGGATCCAGGACTCTCCAGATTCCAGGTCTCCCTGAAATCGTTGATGAAGGCAATTAGAGGAGGGGGCCAAGGAGTTTTGTTGGAATTGAACTCTCTAGCTGTTGTGACTAAACCCAGACAGTCAGAATTGTCTGCTGAGGTGAAGGGGCTACTCCACCAATTTAATTCAGTTTTTGAGACCCCTCAAGGTTTACCTCCTATTAAAGGGCATGAACATGCCATTCCACTTAAGGAAGGAAGTCAGCCAGTGAGTGTGAGGCCTTACCGTTACCCTCAAATCCAGAAAGATGAAATCGAGAGACTTGTGACTGAGATGTTGGCAGCAGGAGTGATCAGGGCCAGCAATAGCCCATTCTCTAGTCCAGTACTTCTAGTTAAAAAGAAAGACGGGAGTTGGCGATTTTGTGTAGATTATCAGGCCTTAAACCATGCTACGGTTCCCGATAAGTACCCTATTCCGACCATTGATGAATTACTAGATGAATTGCATGGAGCATGTGTGTTTTCAAAATTAGACCTTAAGTCAGGGTACCATCAAATTCGGGTCAAATCAGAGGATGTACATAAGAATGCATTCCATACGCATGATGGACATTATGAGTTCTTGGTGATGCCTTTTAGACTCACCAATGCCCCATCGACATTTCAGTCCTTTATGAATGATGTTTTCATGTTCAATCACCATAAGTCTTTATTTGCCGAAATGAGATATTCTTGGTGCTAGCTGGCCGTTATATTATCTTTAACCACTTCCAAATCAGTGATAAGAAGAACCAACATATCAATTTAATTGCAAAATATTTTCGAGAACAGATACAAGTGGATATAACTAGTTAGCTCGCCAAAAGCATGTACAAAAACTCTAGCTCTATCAACCTCTCAAGAAAATGCAAGTTAAACAGAGGTCATGAGGTTATCAGGAATTAATAAGGTGTAGTTTGACCATATGCAGCCAATCTAAAACCCTGAACCGTTGGCTTGTGCTTAATGAAAAAGTCCTCAAATTACCAATTTAGATTCTTCCAATACATGATTTTGTGAAGAAGTATCATACTTCAAGCTTTTCGAAACATCAAAGAAATGTGCAACAGCTTCTTCAGGGGTCCCAACTAGAACTCCATGTCCTAGATTAAGAATGTGCCCCTTTGGTCCAGCACACTTAACAACCCTGAAATAGAATTTACCAGTGTTAGCACCTCGAACAAATTTTGGAAATTACATAATAAGGGCTATTTGAGCAGAAATAAACCGCAAGATTCATCAGCCGAGGAATTTGCATCTATGTAAAATAATATTCTTTTATCATTCATCCTTTTTGAGTTACTTAAAGGAACATTGTATTGACGACAATGTCAGAAATTGATACCATATTCTCCTTCAAAGCGAGGCAGTTGACTATTAAATGAATATTAACTCAAATGTCCCCCAAAAAATTAGATAAATGTTACGAAGGAAAATTCCCACTGAGAAATATTTCAACCAATTTGCAATTTTAATTATCCTATATGTGAAGCACATACTTCGTTCCAACAAAATCGCTCTAACTGTATCTTAATAGTGACTAGCTACATTTTGAAATCCACCAGGACTGGCACTATATCTTCTATGCTACTGTCATCAGACAAGCAGGCCTGTGTACCATACATAACGTAGTGTAAACATAGGCCCATAAGAAAAATTGTACAAGTCTTGCAGGATCAATAAGTCAGGTCTCAAACATTTATTAAAATACTACATCTAATGCAGCCTTAGGGTTTCATAAGACCCCAAATTTTAGTTCAGGAGAACCTAATGCAATCAAAATTTGATAATCAGCAAAGCAAGGAATCACCTCAAGCAGAAAACCAAACAAAAATGATCGAATACCAAAAAGTAATTATGCAGAATCATAATTTAAGGAACAAATTATCCAGAGTCATTTAATTCAATCACAATGAAGAAATTGTTGAAACAGTCTTCAAATGAATCACAATTGTCAACTAATACCCACTTCTTTATTAATGAGAGAATGGATGACATCATGAAGAAACAGAACTGCTGAATCACAAGACAAGAATAACATGAAACAGCCTTAAACATGCCAGAGACTTTCATGTTCAATCACCAAATAAGAGGTAATGTTTAGGATTCCAGCAAAGAAGTGGAGACGGGGAATTATATAAGGAAAATAGAAAAATAATCCTATCTCCAATCAAAATTTAAGAATATAAAAAGTTAATAATAATAATTTTATTAAAAAAAAATTAACTAATAACCAAGCTACATCACCTTTTAATTTCATCTGTCAATGCAGGAAGAGAAGAAAATAAGTAAGCAGGATCCACATTTCCCTGCACACCAATATCATTGCCTAATCGCTTCCTTCCATCTGCAATATCCACAGTCCAGTCAAGCCCAATCACATCAACACCAGTTCCTTTCATACGCTCAAGCAGGCCACCATTTCCGTTAATATAGAGTACAATTGGTGTTTCAGGGCATTTAGTCCTCACTAAACTGACAATCTGCATTTTCAGAAAGGCACAAACTAGTTATCATGCATTTTGCAAAGCATAAACAGAAAAAAAAAAAATGTACATCTTGGAAAATAAAATAAAATTTACAAGAAGTACACTATATGATAATGCAGCCATAACATCACAACGCATAGAACAAGAATGTTTTCTTACAGTCTAATAAAATCCATCCTATCTTACCTCTTTAATATAAGGCTCTGACCACTGCTCCCACATATGTGGAGGTAGTTGTCCTCCCCATGAATCAAATATTTGTATGCAATGAGCCCCAGACTCCACTTGATAGATAAGATAATCAGATATTGCCTTTGCTAAATGAGAGAGAAGAGCCCTCAATACATGTGGTGCTGTATGGCACATACTCTTTATGGTAGTATATGTGCGAGTTGTCCCTCCTTCAACAATATACGTGGCAATTGTCCAAGGTGCTCCAACAAAACCCAAAACTGCAGCATGCTCCCCGACCTAAGAAAAAAAATTAACTTTCGATAGCAAACTAACATTACAATCATGTATGAATTAACACACAAATAAAAGTAGTATTTTCACCTCATCTTAACATGTGAAGGAAAAAGACGAAGAAAATCACCTCCTTCCGCAAGATTTTCAGGGATTCCCCAATGAAATGGAGTTTCTCCAAGTCAATGGGGTGTAATGCCTTTAATTCACCTTCAGAACGAATTGGTGACTGAATAACAGGACCCCTCACTTCTTCTATGTCAAATGGGACACCAAATGCAGGTAAAGGCGTAAGTATGTCAGAGAAAATGATAACCCCATCAGGATGAAAAGCTTCCCAAGGCTGCAAAGAAATTTGCACAATGAGATCAGTTGTCTCTGACCTCTCTCTGAAGGATGGGTGTTTTTCTGCAAGCTTTCTGTAAACAGCCATATACCTTCCTGCTTGGCGCATCATCCATGCCGGTGGCCGACCCACAGGAAGTCCTTTCGCAGCCTTAACCAACAGCGGATCTAAATAAAACATGAATAAGAAACATAAACAAGCCACATGAGGCGCCAAACAACTTGAAAGCAAAATCCAAAGATTATGCAAACAACTAACAAAAATTCTGCTCATATAAAAAAATAAAATAAAATTAATTAATGAATTAAAATTTAAATTTAAAGAAATAACAAAACATCAGGAAAAGGGAAAAATAACATTACAAGTTGAGGCAACCTTCATTACACAAAACCAAACCACTTCACAACTTGTGTAATCATGCCCCATTCTTCCTTAATCAGTCCCCATTCTTCAGTCTTCACAAAAATAACTCCAATTATAGCTCAAATTTCTAGTTTTTTTTTTCACATTTTTGTCCTAATTGGTTCAAACCTCACCACAAACAGAATTGCCAATAGACTCTCTTAATAAACCACAACTAAGCCATACAATGAGACTTCAAGAGCTCACGATCTTTCACAATCAAGAATCACATATTAACAAACACCTCTTCAAATTGACAAACAATAAATGAAGTAGATATAGAATTGAACATACCAGAAGAAGAGCATGATACAGTGAATGTCTTGACAGCAACTTGTTTTCTCTTGGAAGAATTGAACAACCGTACAGACGAGCTTCCTATACAACTACACGCACTGCATACACGCAACCGGGTTACCAGAGTCAGAGCTGAAGCTTAAAAAAAAGAAATCAAATATATTTTTTTTAAGAGAAGATTAAATAGTGAGTTGACTTCACCTAGTTAAAGAAGTGAAACTCATTCTTCTGCGTTTGTCCTTTTGCTCTGTTTTGTTATCAGTTCCGTCTACAATACAACGCAACGCATCGTATAATGTATATTCTTGTATCGTAGTTTGATGCAGTTTCAGTGCAGAACTTTAAAACCAATGTAATATTAGCAAACGAAACTTAAACAAAGAAAAGACTCACTGGCTGTCAGAGGTGATTCTGGCGGTATCGGTGGCCGGCAGCATGAAGGACTTTCGGCTGCCGGAGATTGAATGGAATGGAGAAATGGATGAGAGGATGAAGGGGATAGGACTCGGAAGAGTGGGAGCTGGGGAAATGATTTGATATCGTTTTGAGTTACACTGTGAAGTAGGGTGTAGGGTAAGAATATAGCAACCAATTACTTGTTGAGATGTGTTTTATTTAAAAAAAAAATCCGATTTAATTTTTTTCCACTTGTTTTTTAATAAATTATTGTTCTATATAAAATAATATAATAAATGCTAATTTATTATATTTATTGATATAAGTCAATAACTTATTTTCTAATTTTTAACATTTTTAAACAAATTATATTAGATATATGTTTTTATATTTGTTAAAATCATGTTACAATATCGTGATATAAGCTCCATCAAGTATTTTAAATAAATCATATTAATTAACTTTTAATAAATATCAATAAACATATTACCTAAGTTTCAACCAACATTGTTTTATTTATACAAGCTATAATAAACTTGAAACAATAAATGTCGCAAGAAAAAAGTATTAATAATAATACTATATGTTGTATAATTTATGGATCTCCACCACTTTATTTAACACATGCTAAACACCATTAATGACTTGGTACTTGGGCGTTTAATGGCAGAGAATTTTTCTTATATAATCTTCCTCTATATATGAATGAAGAGAAACTCTTCTCGTGGCTGGACTAACGTGGTGTAGTAAATCAATGGAAAGCTGAGAATTGAAGAGAGAGTATAACTTTTGTGCTTTTTCTCTCCCACTTTTTCAACTTCTAATTAGTTGACTACACCATGTAAGCTGTGTAACAAAGGTACGGAAGACTCTCTCATCAATGAAACATACATAACTTCTCTCACTCTCTCATTTACTTTTTTCTTATTTGATTACTTCATTAATCAAATGATCTCCACACATTTTCTCTTCTTCCCTCTCACCAATTTCTCTTATCTTTCTTCTCTCATAATTATACTATAATATATCATTCTATTTATTATAATATATTTGCTTAGTTCAAGACATACTTTTACTTAAATTACAACACTATGCAAGATATTATACAAATTACAGGGTTATAATAACTGATACTCTCATTAAACTTCGAAAAAGCAACACACATGGTTTTCAAAAACCAACACAAAACCCCCTACCGTTACCCTCCATTCCATCATGTTATTAGTGGTAGGGGCAAGAAGGTCATTTAACTTCAAGAATGTAGGGGTACACGGTGTTTTACTGGAAAAGTCATTTGACTGAAAACATTAACGTCTCAATTAAAATAAAAATAAAAATTAAACATTTATTATATTTTTTCTCTCTCCTCCCTATTCCCTCACATCTACCCGGGCATTTCTTTATCTCCCTTCTCCCCTTTCGTCTTCTTCTCTCCTCTCCCATCCTTTCTCCTTTTCCTCGATCTCTCACTCTCCCTCTCTTTACCATCCCACTCAATCTCCTCTCTCCTGCCTAAAGGCTATCATCCCTACTCCACCAACTCCACACCCAAAGCCACCACCTCCAAAAGTAGCCGCCTCTTTCCTATTAAAGAATTTCGAAACTCGCCCCAACTTGCCGACGATGTTATTCATTCCTTCCCTACCACCAATTACTCCACCAACTCCTGTTTCTCAAGCTTTCAAATATTTATAAAATTTTAGTTTTGTTTTCTTTTTTGGGTTTCAATTGCCCTTCAATAATGTCGACACATACATAAGGTTTGTTTGAGATATATTCGAGTGGTATTGGAGGTGAGATAATTTGTTTTTTCCTGGGTTTTGTATTTGCCATGGACTTCCTTTTTTCCCCTTTCGGATGAACCCCTATGCTTCTAAATTACCTTATGTCTTTGATTGTTGGTTTAATTTGAGATTATGCATTAAAGCGTGTACATAAGTGGGTGGTTTTGGTGAAATTTTAGTGATTGTTGGTAGGTTGTTTGGCATTTTTGTGTTGATGCGTTGTGATTGGTTAATGATTTCTGGCATTTTTGTATTAAAGCTTTTATTTTGAAAGGTAAAGCAATAGAGAATTGGGCTGGGTATAGGATTGGGAAGTAAGAAAAAAAAAAAAGAAAACAAGAGATTCTGAATATGTTTTAAATAGAAAAATAGGTAATCTAGAAAAAAGTAAAAAGTTTAGTGAGAGAGAGACGAAAAGGAGGTTGAAAACTTTGCCTCCGTCTCTACTTGGATGCCCACTCTCTCCATCTTCTCTACTTTTACAATTCCACAAAAATATCAAAAAACTGTTATTTTTACAAAAAGTTATAGAAAGAAATTCAAGAGCATTTATTGATGACTAACATGTCGACTGATTTGACGTTGGAATTTCAACTACAAGGGCAAATGGGTCATCACGAAAGCTATGACAACTTGACGAAACAGAAGGTAACGGTATGGGTTTTTGTGTGGTTTGTGAAAACTGCATGTGCCGGTTCTTCTTCAGAATTTAATTGGGGGTCCAGTGAGAATAACCCTAAATTATATAATGTTTATTTCTATAAGAATGAACTTACAATAACAGATAGAGTTGTTGATGTCCAATTTTACCGCAACTTTGTGGCTCATTACTTAAAGCCCATTTCTAAATTAACTTTGCTAAAAATTTTCTATGATTATTTCAACAACAAATTCTTACAATTTATTGAATATGAGAAATTCCTATGTGGGTATACATATTGGTTTTTCAATTTCTATTGTTTATTGTCATCGGTTGCTTTTTCGTTTCAAAGGTTGATCAATAACGGAAACTTTGTTCAGTTTCTTTGTGGCAATGACGGATACTTCTTGAGAAACTACATTTTAGAGGATAAGTCAAACATCCTAAAATATAGGCATAAGATAAATAATTTATTGTTTGTTGTCATCCGTTGCTTTTTCATTTCAAAGGTTGATCAATAACGGAAACTTTGTTCAGTTTCTTTATGGCAATGACGGATATTTCTTGAGAAACTAACTTTTAGAGGATAAGTCAAACGGGCTAATCACACATATCCTTCGTTGGTTTTGGCTTAATTTCGTCTATATTCACTGTTTGTCACTTTTTATCACCTCTTATCCCTGACGAATCACCATTCTGTCACTTTTGCCGTTAGATAACATCACTATTCCATTCAAAACCGTTACAATTACTAAAATACTCTCTGAACAAATTTCTAAAAAGTTAGCTAGTGATGAAACTAGTGTGATTCGAACCCATTCCTCTAAGAAGGTAGTATAGTTTTTTTACCACCACATCAACTGCTTAAAATTATTTAACATACCATACTTTATTATTTATTGTAATAGTATTGTAACGCCCCAAAATCGAAATATAAATATTGCTAAAATGCTAGGAAATCACTAATAATTAATCTCTAAACAAAACTTCAATAATCCTTCTTATTAGGAAAAAGTGAACAGAACAATACATTTAATGTCTCTCTAATCAAAACAAAGTTCAACAATCTAAAGTTTCAAACATAATTGCAATTAAAAAAAATATTCTTATTGCGTAATTCCAAAAAAATATAAAGTAAAGTCTCGACATCAATCAACAAGTCCAACTACTAACTTTCGAGACTACTTTGCAAAATGTTAGAGACGAGGGGTGAGCCGTCAACTCAGTAAGTAAAATCATACACAACCATTAGTATCTTAAAACAATTATAAAAACATCATATCTTAATAAAAACGGAGTTATGAGCATTTGTAACATTTAAGATCAAAGAAGTCCTTCACAATCATTAAAGATCACAAAGACATTTATCGATTCATGTCACATAATGCCACCTGTAATCCCGGTGACCCGGTCCAAAAGTATGCCACCTGTAATTCTGGTGACTCGGTCCAAAAGTATGTCACCTGTAATCCCGGTGACCCGGCCCAAAAGTATGTCACCTGTAATCCCGGTGACTCGGCTCAAAAGTCGTGTGCACACTAATACCACAGCTGGGTTTAAAATTCATAGTAGTATTCAGATACTATGGACAATGAGTCAAAACATTCAAGAACCATTTCAAATAACACGATACTCAAAGTACATATACTAATAACTTTTCGTAAATAATAATAAGTTCGTCAAAAGTTTCTTTTACTAAAACGGTTTTTAACATGAAAACGGTTTTTGAGAATCAATTTAAAAGCTTTGCTGAAACTCTAATTTCACAATTTATATTCTAAAACAGAAAATAATTCATATAATATCACATAAAAATATTTTCTAACAAATCAAAATATTTATTAAGAACACACATTACATTTTAATCATAATACATGTATGATGTTACTTACCTTGATCGATCCAAAAAGAGAAATATCCTAGCTCCTACTTATCCAACGATTGTCCTAAAGCATAACCAGAAAACATCTCGATAAATGTATAAACTTAACACCTCAAATGTTCTACAAAATTCCCTTAAAAATTCATAAATAAACCGTTCTGCCTAAGTCTCATTCCCTGAATAGAGGTAATTCCAGAAATTTTATAAATTTATATCTTAATACAATTAACTTAGGATTTTGCAGAGGCAAACTAGACACATAAAGTATTCAAGTAAAATTTTTTTCAAAGCAAATTACGTTCAGAAACTATTTTTAAATGATTTTCGTTTTCTGTCAGTAAAGTCTATCCAGAATTTTCAGATTAAGATGTTTCAAATTCAAAATTTCATAACAATTTTTCTACACTTTTAAAAATCATGAAAATTTACAGAAACATATATATCATCTCAACAAAATAGCATATAAAATTTGAGAAATTTCTTACTCCTGTAGCATATGAAAAAAAATCCGAAATTCGTAACATCCAAAACTCACAATATTTTCAGGATTTTAACAGAAAGTTCAAAAATTCATAATAAATTGAAATCTTAATATTTTTTGTGAAATAAAAATTTACATGTTCATATATATATGTCTATAAGAACATATAAAAAAACCAGACTGAAAATCGAATTTTAAGTATCCTAATAAATTCAAAAATCCTAAGCGACTCCTTAATCCTCTGCAGAAATCCTAGCATAAATCTAGGCAACAAAAATTTCTAGTAAAAATTATTAAATCAAACTAAAAGAAATACAATTTTATCTTGAAATCTCTGAGTTTCAAAGCCTCCACCTAAGTTTTAGGTTAAAAACCCTATTTGCAATATTATAATATTGCTTATATATTAGATGAGGTTAAGGTATTCAAAAGAGATAAAATTAAACTACTATTTATCTCTTCTAATTTAAATATAAATAAAACTCTCTCTCTCTTTTTAATTATAATTATTATTATCCTTGACCAAAACCCATAAAGACTTTTATAGCCCTAGCAAAATTTTACGGTTGTTACAAGTATTTTAAGGAATTAATTATTGTATTTAGTTGCTCAAAGAATGTGCTAATTTTATTTAATTAAAATTTTTCGAATATATTCAAATATATAAAAAAATACTTATTTTATTTTTCATAATATTCATTTTTCATATTATCAAGGCATTTCTAATATACAATTAAATTTCAAACAATTGAAAAATACCCAATAAAATATCCACAAATGTATTTAAAAATTCACAAAATACTCAACAAAATATCTAAAAATTATAATTTTGAATTTTTGATACAATAAAATTACAAAATCGTTAAAAAATGCCAACAAAAATGTACAAAAATTAAACTAATTATTTTTGCTTAATTTTTTAATCTAAATTTATTAATTTATTTTTGTTTAATTTCTATTTTAATGTAAATTTATTAATTTATTTTCATTTGATATTTATTTTAATATATTTTTATTTTAATTTATTAATTTGTTTTAATAAATTAATTAAAATTTATAATTAATTTTAATCAATTATAAATTAGATAAGAGAAGCTATAGATTTATTAATTTTTATTTTAATCTATTTTAATTTATTAATTCTTATTAATAGATTTATTAATTTATTTTAATAAATTAATTAAAATTTATAATTAATTTTAATCAAATATAAATTAAATAAGAGAAACTATATATTTATTAATTTTTATTTTAATCTATTTTAATTTATTAATTCTTATTAATAAATTTATTAATTTATTATAATTAATTTTAATCAATTATAAGTTAAATAAGAGGAACTATAGATTTATTAATTTATTTAATTAATTTTTATTTTAATCTATTTTAATTTATTAATTCTTATTAATAAATTTATTAATTTATTATAATTAATTTTAATCAATTATAAATTAAATAAGAGGAACTATAGATTTATTAATTTATTTAATTAATTTTTATTTTAATCTATTTGAATTTATTAATTCTTATTAATAAATTTATTAATTTATTTTAATAAATTAATTAAAATTTATAAATGTATACTTAATTTGAATCAATTATAGCTTACTTGTTATTAACTCTATGCATAAATATATTGTAGCCTGGTGGTGAGCATGCCATGTAGAAGAGAGGAGGTCCTGGATTCGAGCGCCAACAAACGCCAACAAGTTAAAATTTAGCTTATTTTATAGCATAATCTATAGCTTAAATATATTAAATATCTTGTAGTCTGGTGGTAAGTCAAATACTTTACAATGTAGGAGGTCTCGAGTTCAAACCAAAACGTTGTAAAATTTATTTAAACTCATATAATGTTAAATGACTATTATGCTCGTCAATACTCAACATAATTACAAGTACTTAATGGAAAATCTGACGGAAATTAAGCCAAAACCGGGGGGGGGGGGGGGTGATTAGCCCTAAGTCAAACATCCGAAAATATTGGCGTAAGATAGATGCATACGAAAAAAATAAATCTTACATGTTCATTGTCGACATTATATTATTTCAAGACAATGTTTCTATGATTTCAAAAATTTATATTTGTCAATTAAATGATTGATATGTATGATGAAACTAGATTTTGGTGTTCAAAATGAATATGATATATTAAATATTAAAATGTTTAAAAAAAAGTATGGTTTATAACATTAGTAGTTTTGTCCATCTTAATAATTTTTTTATTAGAGGATAAAATTATTAAAGGAATTAAAACTAACAAACAGAGTCTAATGATAAAAAAATGGGGGTTGAATATACCATCTTTTACTAATATAAGACCCAAAATTAACAAAGGCCCAAAGTTCAAGGTCTAATATCACTTACATGTCCCATACCAAAAAAATGAGAGTATAAGAGAAGAGGTTAAGGGGGGGAGTGGCTACAATACGGTCGCTAGATTGGTGCAGCGGGTATTGTAGTGGAACTGTGGAGTGGGGAGCTGGTTGCTTGATGCTTGGCAGTCATCTAACATGAAAGACAAATTTAAATGAAAAGTTACAACTGGTTTCAATAACCAATTATGGTTGCCGCCCAACTGGTTGTGATTAGCCCTAAGTCAAACATCCGAAAATATTGGCGTAAGATAGATGCATACGAAAAAAATAAATCTTACATGTTCATTGTCGACATTATATTATTTCAAGACAATGTTTCTATGATTTCAAAAATTTATATTTGTCAATTAAATGATTGATATGTATGATGAAACTAGATTTTGGTGTTCAAAATGAATATGATATATTAAATATTAAAATGTTTAAAAAAAAGTATGGTTTATAACATTAGTAGTTTTGTCCATCTTAATAATTTTTTTATTAGAGGATAAAATTATTAAAAGAATTAAAACTAACAAACAGAGTCTAATGATAAAAAAATGGGGGTTGAATATATCATCTTTTACTAATATAAGACCCAAAATTAACAAAGACCCAAAGTTCAAGGTCTAATATCACTTACATGTCCCATACCAAAAAAATGAGAGTATAAGAGAAGAGGTTAAGGGGGGGAGTGGCTACAATACGGTCGCTAGATTGGTGCAGCGGGTATTGTAGTGGAACTGTGGAGTGGGGAGCTGGTTGCTTGATGCTTGGCAGTCATCTAACATGAAAGACAAATTTAAATGAAAAGTTACAACTGGTTTCAATAACCAATTATGGTTGCCGCCCAACTGGTTGTGATTAGCCCTAAGTCAAACATCCGAAAATATTGGCGTAAGATAGATGCATACGAAAAAAATAAATCTTACATGTTCATTGTCGACATTATATTATTTCAAGACAATGTTTCTATGATTTCAAAAATTTATATTTGTCAATTAAATGATTGATATGTATGATGAAACTAGATTTTGGTGTTCAAAATGAATATGATATATTAAATATTAAAATGTTTAAAAAAAAGTATGGTTTATAACATTAGTAGTTTTGTCCATCTTAATAATTTTTTTATTAGAGGATAAAATTATTAAAAGAATTAAAACTAACAAACAGAGTCTAATGATAAAAAAATGGGGGTTGAATATATCATCTTTTACTAATATAAGACCCAAAATTAACAAAGACCCAAAGTTCAAGGTCTAATATCACTTACATGTCCCATACCAAAAAAATGAGAGTATAAGAGAAGAGGTTAAGGGGGGGAGTGGCTACAATACGGTCGCTAGATTGGTGCAGCGGGTATTGTAGTGGAACTGTGGAGTGGGGAGCTGGTTGCTTGATGCTTGGCAGTCATCTAACATGAAAGACAAATTTAAATGAAAAGTTACAACTGGTTTCAATAACCAATTATGGTTGCCGCCCAACAGCTACAGTTTCTCGCCAAATTAATATTACTACTTTAACTATTTTCTAGAAGAAAATGGTATACAATTTTACAAATTTGCCCTTTAACAATTTTGTATAAAAGTCGTAAATTACAAATATAAGTCATAAACTAATGTGTAAAGTACTAAAAGTAAAATAAAAAAAGTCGTAAACATTGTTATTGTCGATCCCAGGGGTGTGAAAACCAAGATTTCCAAAAGTTGTAGACAAGTGTACAAAAGTCATTTAACAAACTATAAAAGCAGTGAATGTCTTAAAAAAAGGCATAAATGGCACTATTTCATTTCACATTTTCCAGCCAAATTTACTATTCAATTTACCAAAATTGAACTTTAGTAATTTCATCCCAAAGTTTTAAATTACAAACACATATAGTAACAAATAAGCAAAAATCGTGTACACAAAATAAAAAGTTGTAAACAAGGTTATTGTTCATCAGAGTTAAGACAAAACCAAAATTTTCAAAAGTCATAAATAAACATATAAATGTTGTAAAGAAGTATATAAAAATCCTAAACGCCTTAACTAAATTGTAGATGGCAAAATCCTAATTGCTTTAACTAAATTGTAGATGACACTATTCTCAATTTTGAATTTTATATCCAAATTTACTGTTAATTTCTCCAAAATTGACTTCAGCAATTTGGTGCCAAAGTTGTAAATTACAAGTA
Source organism: Boswellia sacra (assembly GCA_013180625.2). Taxonomy (NCBI): domain Eukaryota; kingdom Viridiplantae; phylum Streptophyta; class Magnoliopsida; order Sapindales; family Burseraceae; genus Boswellia; species Boswellia sacra. Next base: position 655,856 of record SNVD02013269.1, read on the forward strand.
AAAAGTAATAACAAATGTGAAAAAATCATAAACACGAAATAAAAAGTCGTAAACCTTGTTACTGTTCATCCTAAGTATGAAAAAACCAAAATCTTTAAGTCATAAATGAACGTGCAAAATTAGTTAACAAGATGTAAAAGTTATAAATAAATTTTAAAAAGTTGTACATGAAATCTATTTCTATTGCAGTATCTAGCCAAATATTCTATTTATTTTTCCTAAATTGTCCTTTAACTATTCAAGTTGTATGAAAGTCATAAAGCAGAAATAAAAGTTGTAAACCAAACTCAGGACTTCAATTCATCAATGGAAATAAAATATTGATCCTCACTGTAACTAGTGGCTTCAAGACACTAAATCAAAACCAAAACATTCACCATCCAATAAACATTGCTCGACAATGCCATAGCCTTTTAACCAGCTTACTACTACCAGCTTCATTTTTCAATGTTATTCACTAACACTACTGTATCCAAAAATCCCAACAGCAAAGATAAGAGAGAGTGCAACATAAATGAAATAAATATAAAACCCTCAATAACTCTCATGCTCAAACTCAATCAGCTAAGCTTCACTGGGAAAGATTGATTAATTGTTGATCTGAAGCTAAATATGAGATCAGGTACAAGTCAATTTTGTTAAAGGTGGCAAGGGTTGTGATGAAATGTGGAGGAGGAAGGAGGATAATGGTAACCCCAAGGCCCTGATTGGAAGAAGGGTTGTAGCTAATAACCCAGGTCATGGTTAGGCTGGCTTTGATGGCTTTGTTAATAGCATTAAGAAGCCTTATCAGTTCCAACTGTAATTGTGCTCTCACCATGGCTGATTCCTAGGAGAGATTTTAGAACATCTGGTTGTCGGTATGCTTTTCTTGCTTAATTGTCATAGGATTTGTAGTTTAACTTGTCCATTCAAACTAGAAATCTACTAGGCACAACCAGATGCATCCCATATAAGTTTTTATTTATTTATTTATTTATATGTATGCTAATATTAGTTGATTACAGTATTATATTTTTCTTGTCATTTGCTATTTGAATTCAAAGAATTTCTCTTTATTCCTTTGCTATTGATGTCTTCAATCTAATCTATGCTTTTGATTTGTCAGCAACTAGAAAGATTCTACTTTTAACTCCTAATGCAAGCTCAGTAACCATATCTAGAATTTAACTTGATTATAGCTTGCCCCACTTTCTCCAATATTACAAACAATTTGTTACTAAGGATTTCCAACTACTAAGAGTGCTTATGGAAATGCTTCTGTAAATGTCTTCTAAGTAATTGCAGCTAAGTATAATTTATGAGAAAGAGTTAAGAGATTGTATTCATGACTGCCATCAACTTAGCTACAAATTTCTTTATACTAAAAAATTTACTTAGGTGGACACCACTACCAACATGTCAATTTGGCATAAACTTAAAAATAGAAACTAAAGATGTAGAGAGAAATGAAGGCAAAATTTGGGGAGAAAAGTATTGGGTAGAGCCAAAGAAAATAGAGAGTTAGTCTCTTTCTTGTCATTCATCAAACCTATATTAGGCCATGCAGGGTTGGGCTTTAAGGTGATTAGGCATGACTTTGACTCGGTAAGATATTAGGAAAAAGTAATCAACTTCAGTTGGATATCGTGCAATTCAAGGTATTAGTATGTGTTAGTGTGTTTATGTGTTTGGATGTGTGTGTGTGTGTGTTTAAATAGATTGTTGATTTCGAGAAATTTAGGCTTTCTATTCATTAATATCATTAATATAAGTTATCAACTAGCTTGACTGTGTACCCAGCATCTTGTTGTTCCTCAAAATTTGATGTTCGATGTTAATCTTTTTGTTGCTATGCTATGGGTTATAGTTGATACTTTTTCTAAGCACAGTTTGACTTTTGTTTCAACTAAAGTTGTCAAACTATAGATAGTGCACTTATGTGTGAAGTCGATGTTAACATTTATGCAAGTATTTTGCTTCTTATGTCAGAGGTGAAGTTATTAATGAATTAGTTAGCTCGAGGTTAAATTCGAAGATGGGTGGTTAGGTATGGAATAGGATTAGTAAACAATCTTGTAAAGGTAAATCCTTGATTTGTAAATTGAATTTGTAGGAGAATTATGGAAAGTAAAGTTCATGATTGGCATACGTAGTTTGTCACTAATACATAAGAGAGAATGAATTTTTATCAGATGTTGTATGTTCTATTTATTTCCTATGTTTTACTCTGTTTTTTCTCTTTTCCCAATGAAATCTCCCTGCAACTTGGCAATAGTGTTGATAGCAATTTTCTTAACAAAACCCCAAGGCGTACTATTCTGCATGTGTTCACCATCTTATTGGATGTAGAGTTTTACATGTCGAAAATAATCCATCTCATTAGATGTTATATGATTGATAAGAATGTAATAATTTACATGGACTATTTGAATCCCTAAATGATCCCTAGATGTGTGATATTGCTTACAACATCTAAAAGTAGTAAAACCCAAGCCAAATAAGATGATTATTGTTATATTACTATTAGTTTGGAAAACTGTCCTTTGCCTTGGGTTTTCTACTTGAGAAAGACAAGCAATGCTATTGCCATCTATTTTGGCTTCAATTGTTTTTCTTATCAAAATCTGCATTAGATGTCAAGATTATGAATTGATACACAGTTTAATACATTCATTTGAGGAAGAAAGTTTTGGTTCTTATTTTATAGCCCCCGACATTATAATAGTTTTTGATGATACTCTAGCAAGTTGTCGCTACAAGTGGTGGTGTTATGGTTCATCCAATTACCTAATACAACTGGTTCATGGATGTAAAACTGGTCTAATTTTCCTAAACTAATATAATCAACTTGTCTAATCTTAACTTTTGGTTTACACGAGATTCTAGTTGGAGCAACAAATGAATTGACCTATATGCCATTTGAACTTTCTTGACCATGAGTTAGGTGATCACCATTTTTTTAGATGTGTATCTGGATGCCTTAGCTAGCACAATTGCTAGCGTTGGAACTGAGTCTCACTCCCTTTTGCATTATGACCATGGCGATCCATGATGCTCGAGGAAGTTGTTTTTTTTTTTTTGTAACCGAGGTGTCCGGGCCAGCTTACGCGCACCAAGACTAATCCTCGGAGGAGACTAGCGCAACCATAACCCACTGTTACGGTCTCCCACTTAAATCATGGAGGAGGCCATTGTGGAGACTCGAACCCAGGAATTCACTATTGGTGCTGTACCAACTCCATCCTGGCCCGCTTCACCACTTGAACCAATCCATTGTGGGTTCGAGGAAGTTGTTGCTGGCATTGGAACTCAATCTCAGCCCCTTCAAGGGATGCTTGATTTTGATTTCACTAATTTGCTTTCACTTAACAATTGATTTATTGCTCGCCTTCCATTTAGAATATATGAGATTGGTGTCTAGGCCATGTTGATAACCACCCTAAGCTTTACTGGTTCGTTCTAGAAGTCCTTTTGCAATTTCACACATCCTACGAGCTACTTTTGTTATATATAAGGATGGGGGTATCTGCAAAGACTCTTAATTTACACCCTTTTTGCTGCCCTAGGTCCACAATTCAATGCCATCTAGATTTCACACATTGACTTATCGGCGTTCCAAGGTGCCTGTTAGTATGCCCCATTATTATAATCATATGCCTAAGAACAAAGACTTCATTCCTATTAAATTGAGGATTGCAATTGCCACAGCATACGAAGAGACTAACATTGAATGACATGTCAATATCACACATAACTTTTTGGAGTTTCTAGATGTCCCTTTGTTTCCCCTTTAATCATAGTCATTTACAAGTGTCTATCAGTTGTGTCCACCCTCCATTCACTGACCATTATTGATGCCGAATCTTCAAGATATGGCTCTGATACCGATCTAATGTCGGGCTGCTGAATTGAGACAAATCAAGGTAGGATCTTCAAGTTGATAAACAACTCAACCAGTGGCCAGAATAAAGAAAATGAAACCCAACAAACACTCTTTCAAAGGATAACAAGCTCACCACCAAAGTAAACACCAATTGGATACAGAGAATTCACCACCCAATGATGTAAACAAGGGATAAAGTGCTCAAACTAGGATAACAAGCTCACCACCAAAGTAAACACTAATTGGATATAGAGAATTCATCACCCAAGGATGTAAACAAAGGATACAGGACTCAAACTAGGATAACAAGCTCACCACTAAAGTAAAGACCAATGGGATGCAGAGAATTCACCACCCAATGATGTAAACAAAGGATACAAGGCTCAAACTAACTCACCACTCTATGGAATCCACCAAGAGATATAGAGTTAAAGACAAATCAGTATAAACACTGAAATTTCATTCAAATTTGAATTCAAAACTAAGCTCCTTTGAATACACAGCTTTAGGACTCAAATAACTTAGAACAACCTTCCAAGCATAGGTAAAAGACACTAAATATGTTCAATAATTATGGCTCAACTAATACATTGACCACTAAATTATTGACTAAGACTCATAAATAAACTCATTAGATAATAAAAGCACAACCAACTAAGCTAGAAAATCCAAATTCTAGAGTAGACTTTAATGATGCATTAATTATGAGCCGGCTATGAAGAGATAGTCAAAAGATCCTGCAGATAGCTCCAAATGACACATTGTAAAATGTGACATAAATCTTGACAATTAATTCTCTGCACATCAGTACCAGTTCTTTTACAAAATTGTCCCTCATTCTGGTTCATGTGCACTCTTGATCATTGTAACAATTTGCACTTCCTCTGAATTGACCAATAGACCCATGCATTGTAACACACCCGTGTTATGCATTGTAACACTCCCGTGTCAATTATCAAATCCAACCCAAAACAATTTGTCATTGAGCCTAACTATTAGTATTTGCCTATCACTTTATGTTCTTATACATTTTGAGACGAAAGCCGTGTCTTTATCTTCGTGGTTAATCACATGAATTTGTCAATTCGCATGGTTTTCCATCGCTGTTTTTCTTACTAAGTTTTTAAGTTCAACTTATCATTCAATGTTACACTGAGTGTTAAAGAAAGATAATTATCACATATCTTAGGTACAAACTAACTTACCATATGACAAAAAACATAAGTGACTTACATGGACATCATGAACAATTATAGAAATTTAGTCTATGGTGAGCAGCTAAATGCTATTAATTATGCGTTAACCTTTAAAGCATCAAGGCAAATTTTCTGTTGATGTATTTTATTATGTGTTATTAAACGTTGCATGTACTCTGCCTCTTGTTTGGATGAGTTCTTCTAGATGTAATTTGTTATATGTTGCCAATCGTTTCATTTTTTTTAATTTGGTTGTATTTAAACATTCTGCCAATGCATTACATTCGTTAACATTTTTTAGAAGTTTGCTAGGTTTTGTCTAATAATTCTGCAGTTTTCAATTGGATCTCGATGGCTGCACTCCAACTTGAAATTCATGTTCGGGCCTATGATTACTTCCTATTACTCAGAGTGAACCGCAACAAGGTGTGTTTACAACAGATCGTCATGGCTAATTTGAAAAGGATTCCTTCACTTGGCATCAATGATTATAGGAAAATGAAGCTCTGGGTTCGATTTCCATGGATTGCGAAGAAGATGTTCATGGAATCTAAAGATGATTTGGACGACCTGTTTAGCTACTTTGAATTGCATGATGAACAACATACCGTGACTTTTCACTTTAAAAAGTGCACAATTGGATAGTGTGAGCAGCGCCAAATGAAGCATGGATGTAGATACTGGCATCTACATCAGTAACTTTTAACTGCACGATGTCATCATACCTATCGCATTGCCCGTTTACAACGTCAATTGGAATGTCAACCATGCGTTGAGGCGGGCGAAGTCGTCAACAATGACAACAACAATAATGTTGATGATTAAAGAACCTCATCTAATGCAAGGATTTTTTCTTAGTTTAACTAATGTTGCCTTGTTGTCTTCATGTTTGTGCATGTTTACATGTTATTAACTGTCCGGCATCTTTTATTTTCATTGTGCTGAACAAGTGTTTGACCTTTCATCTCTAGTTTTCCCCTTTCTATTTCCTTTGCAATTGGATTTATTGAGGTTTGTACCTTTTTTTTTGTCTTTACAAAAATAAAGAGCATTAATATTCTTTCCATAATTGTTAACAAATGGTTTAACTAGCACTAATTTTATTACTATTTTATTAGTGACCTTTGTCCTTGCTTTCATTTTCCATTAATATAACACAACCCTTTTCCTTAAACACCTCATATATTCTCTTACATTTGTTTAGTAACTCACATGGATAAATCTAATGACCCTATAAACTATATATTATTATGAACAAACATTTAATATAGCTACCAAGTACCTTTCATGTTAACTTAAAAACAAAGGTAAAAAAACCAAACTAGATGACAATTTTTAACAATTATTTTTATGTTACAAAGTACAAGTTAAAATAACTTCCTTAATAAGATGTTAAATGCTTGTGTATGCAAATATCTAACATACAAATATGTGATAGAAATTCTATCAAAATTTGTGGACAAAATAATAATTAAAGAAAAACAACTAAATTGATTTTTTAAAATCAACTAAAGCTAATGTTAAGTAATTATAATTGATAGCAATACAAATGTGGAGAAGGCATCCAATCTCTAATTTCATTCACCTTGTACGAAAGCCAGGATAAAACCCTTCTTTTGACTATGATTGGGCCCTGCAGTGGTATAACCTGGTGAACTAGGCATAAATTTTACTTTACTTGCTCTCTCTTCTCTTACGGAATTTGTAGTTTTTATAGAATACGAAGAGAGAGGACATTCTTTCAGGTTACCCAGTATTCAAAAAATATATATGTACTAGCTTTATCAACAAAATCAGTATATTTAGTTTTACGCATAAAACCTTTCCAAAGTACATCATTTTATATTTTCTCCAATCTTCGAAACAGCAAATAAGCTCTAATAATGCATGGTTCTACCTTTTGATAAGATTTTTTTGGCCAACGATGTAGTCATAACTTTGCTTCTTTCTCGACAACATAGCAACGTTAACCACAATAATGATAACATCATTACCTTTCAAATATAGACTTTGTTGACACCACATTAGTTAAAAAGGTTATTAACATTAACCAAAAAAAAATTGAGTTTAACAAAAAAAATAAAGATTTTAATTTTTCACATTAGTTTTTTTTCAGAACGCTTGTGATTAATGTTTGGGGGTTATTTAAAAGAATTGTTTACCCATGACAGTTAGAAAAAAAAAACATAAATGTACCTTCTAAAATATACTTTCACTCATTAAAATAATATCACATATTTAAATCTATATATTTGACGATTGATTTAGTGGTGTTTCATCATCCACATCCATCCTTGTTCCTATACTTTTGTGAAGAGAAAATGAAGAAAAAAACCTTTGTTACAAATAATGCTTCTGACCATAACTACGATGGCAAAATCAAACCCAAAAGATGGCTTAATCTCTACTTTTTGCAAATACTCAATACAACTCTTCTTTGCTACACCTAAGAGTTTATCATTGGACAAATGACCAAACATTTGCCACAAAGTCTATTAGCTATCTCTCTATCGATATAAACTAATATACGATTATCAGCTTATACATAATCACACAACCAATTGTACTTTTCTACATAAAGTAAAATAAACATAATAACTTGTTCTTTTGCATGCAAAGAAAAAAAATGTTGTCAGTAACAATACCATAGCAATTATGTATGAAAATCCCCTTAAATAAAAATTAACTACCCCAATCATCCATCTTAAATTCGTACTTAGAAGCAGTCCGGCACATACAACTATTAAATTTCCATTGCAATCTCCTTTCATTATTCTAACTTATGCCAATTTTGTTGTATTGTCAAGATGAAAACTCGTTGTAAACCAATCATAGTTGCCTTCAAGATTACCAAAGTTCCCTCATGTTGACAATATTACATCAAGTTAACATGTTCGACGTTCTTTGAAATCAAACAAGCTTTTTGTTTCTGCCATGAATTCCTAGTCGTTATCCACTTTTCATACTCAAAAATCTACCAGGGCAACTTAATTCGTTGTCGAATGCTTCTTCAAATATTATGGTTTGTTATTCTTTAGCTAATGAAAACATCACCATCAATTACTAGCAAAACAACTCCATTTCGGTTTCCCTCCCACGAAGTTCACTTGCAAATTTCAAACTGACAGTTAGTGTTGTTCATGATTAATGTGTGTGTGCAGCATTAAAGTTACCCCTTCATCCATTCACTAGTAAGCAAAGATGGGCGACAAAGGGTCGTCTAACTACTAGCCTCCTTCACATTGTTCCTAATCTGGCCCTTACCTCGTCCTCTGATCAGCGCTCACCCCTATATCTCTAGCAAAATACAAAACCTATTCTCCGTACCTATAATATACACCGTTTCCACTTACCATTTCCATGAAATATTTTCCCCATTAAAGTTAATGTTTTTATTATAATCTTTTTTCGCTTTGTGATTTCATTGTTATGTTTTGTCTCTAAATTATTCTTCAAATATTACATGTAATACTTACCTTGTTCACTTTCATGCCTTTTGCCCGTCATACAAACACATTACTTCTAATTTTGTTTTAGCCTGTTCCAATACATGCGCCCGTACATCATTCATAGGGGGCATCAACAATTTAAATAGCATTTTCAACTGCATTACATCTGAATGCTCCTACATTGGAAGTAGACGATGTAAATCCCCTATATTGTATGGTAATACACAATCTTTCCTACTTTTTCCACATTGCAATTAATTACTACGGTCAAAGGGGGATCTAGCGAAAACCTATTGTCTATGAACTTCGTGATGTATACTCCATAGTCATAAGTACTATGCTACTACGCAACTTTTTGGCACATGGATACTTCGAAACTTGAAAAGACTTGATTTAGAAGAGAAGACCTAAAGCCAATAAAGAGAATTCAAAAGAACATGTCAAAAGAATAATACGGGCCAAATCCAAGTCAACAAAGCAAATTAAAAGTGATAGCATGTTAGAATTAATGTTACGTACTCAACCAATAAGATTGTTTTCTACCACCACACTTATTTAAAAAGACTTTCTTAAGAGTGAAAATGAGACTTTTGGTCAGTTTGTAGGGAAAGACCAAAATAATAAACATTTTCTCCCCAATTGTTGTTTGTCCACCTTATATCGTTTTCTTAGGGATGCAAAATTCGGGTGCAGGTTTTGTTTTTTCGTAACTAGACCAGATTGTCAATTGCTTACCCCACTCCGGCCATATCCCTAGTTCTTATAAATGCGGTGTAACTGTTGGTATCTCCAAATTCCTATAGTTCTCACCCATCCTCACATTTTCCCTGCATTACATACCCGTATTTTCCCTAGTTTTTTGCTGATTGTTTCTTGCTTCATGCTTGTTGGCTACCATTCCAAAATCCAAACTATTTGGTGGCTGAAATCACAAAATGTCCTAAATGAAAGTATACCAAATGTCCTAAATGAAAGTTACGAACACAATGTCACTAGAAGTCCATAAAATAAAACATCAAAAGTCCTAGCTAAATGAAATTTACTAACACAATACCATTACAACCCTATAAAATAAAACACCAAAGGCCCTAGCTAAATGAAAGTTACTAATACAATCCCATTAAAACATTAAAGTTCCAAACCAAAACTAAAAAAGACATTGATTCCCATCTTGCATCCATAATACAATTTATTAATTAAAAAGAGACATTGAATCCTCCAACTCAAAAATATTCTTTAGTTTATGGCATCAAAATTCCATGTCTATCTCCCTCTTCGTTTTCTGCAATCTCTTCTCCGTAAAAGTCTTATTTTCAAATCGATGGCAACAAAAAAAAAAGAAATACAATAAAACAAAGTCATTAGTGAAACAATATATAAATATATAATTGTTGAGTTCTCAAAGATTATTCTAAACATTTAAGCACAGTAGATTCGGGCTCTCGGATAGGGATCGTTCGATCGCAACTATCAATCAGTTCTAGAGCTCTCTGTATTAAGCTTTCTAAGCCATTTTTAGTTGTTGGATGTATTTATAATAAAATCTAAACAAGACGAGTGGGCACTTGTGTCAAAGCATGGACTTTTGCAGAAAACTTCTATCACAAAGTTGAGATAGAGAACTTGAGTGATCAAAACACAGAACTCACTACGTCACAAAGTTGGCGATATATATATATTTCATAAATATTACATATCTAATCAACTGGCTAACATTTATCCCTTATTTAAACTAAATCAAATTTAATTATATATATATATTACATATATATATATATATATAATTGCAATGAGAGAAGCTGGTGATGCATCATTGCCAACTGAGAGAGAAATTAGAGTCTACCACTAAAGATAACTATACAATGAATTGAGGTTATGGTCAGCAAACATTCTGCATGCCTTTCCGGCCTCGTATAGATGTCATAGAACAAGAGAATAATTCAAAACAAAAACAAGGTTGAAGTCATAGGCAAATTAGTTTAAGTCGAAATTCCATTTCCTAAAATTATAGAAATCAATTAAAATCACTGAGAGTTTCAACAATGTCAATAGTTTGTATAGATGGCTTCCTAAGCTAGCCTCATGCTATCACTATAGAAAAAGATGAAATATAGTAACAAAGATACCTTGCTAATGAGTACCACAACTTCCATTTCTGCCTCAGTAGTACTATGGTGAAAAAACGCCTATGGATTGATCTCCTGAAAATTTATGATAAACCAGTAATGAACTAAATCTTTATTTCAGATTACTTTATAGAATATTTGGCAAAAGGGAGTTGCTAGTCAAGGAAAGAAGGAAATTCTTGACATGTTATATAAAAACAAGTTAGTGACTTGTCAACCCTCCAAGCTGTGAAAAGCCAAAAAAAAAATAGTCCTTGAAGCTTATTATTCAAAATAAACACAAGTAATAAATGATTAATGATAGTGAGAATGATCTTGCATGAGAAAGCTAGGCCTTCAGCTAGGCACCTGTAATTTAAGAGCTAGAGGAATGCTTCCAGATGGCATATCATTCTCAATTGTTGGCATGTGATACACAACCTGAAATATAATATTGATTATCTTTCAAAATAATTCCTATCAGACAAGCCAAGATGAGTTTCAAGAAAAAATTAAACTAGAGGGCTAACCTTCCATAAATAAGGAATGTGAACCATTGTCTGTAGAAGAGAGTTCATGTAACATGTGGTGCCTTGATTCTTAAATCCAACATAACCATTCTACTTTTGTGAGTCATATGTCCAATAATCCATAACCCTACGAATGATAACCTTAGCCTCAACTATCAGAGTATCATTTGCAACTAAGATTTCTGCCTTTTTTTAAATATTTTCTTATTTTTCTTGCATTAATTTATTAACTACATGTAATAAGCAGAATTAGCAATATTTGAAGCAAAATCTTGTCAAAGCTTGGCAGTGTATGGACATCAATTTCAGTACTTGTTTAATTTTTGTTTGAAAAACTTTCATTGTATTGATTAGATATTGCCCATTGCTAATGGTTTGGAGAATGAGTTCTTTTGACCACAAGCTTCATTACCCCACTCTCCCCCCTTCCCACCCTTCTCCCCTCCCTCTCCTCCCCTTCTCCACCCACCCCCTCCCTCCCCCCCCAAACAAACACACACACACACACACACACACACACACACACACACACATTTGTTACCCAGTTCTGTGGTAGGTCATCTCCTGTTACGTGGACCAAACTAGACCAAACTGAACCCAGATGGTAGTTTGACAAAGTTAGTAGAGGTTCATATCCTATTTGTTAATGCACATGAGCCCTATATGCTGCATTATTTGTATTTTGTTGTATTTTTCTCTTCAATGTCCTACGCATCCTAAATTTTTCACAAGTAGAAGGCATAAGGCATGCTTCATGTTAAAACTTCTCTTCTTTTCACAAGTTTTCAGTCTTTGATTTGCCTTTGCCTGCAAAGATGCTATGATTTTTGCCATAATCAAGTGATATATTTATTAATTAAAAGATGCTATGTTTTGGCGTTGATTTGTATATATCAAATGTTATTTTGTTATCTACTTAGGAATGGATAATTAAGTGACCTGTTTATTACTTAAAAGATGCACTACATTGAACTTAGGTACTCGGGCTCCTCTTGGCTTTGTACAATTAGTAGCTTTAATAAGAAATTTCAGTTTAGAAAAATTGGAAAAGATGGTAAAAAATAATGACAATCTGGAGACTGGCTATATAGGGATCCCTTGATTCTCTAAAATTATTGCATCAAATTTACTTTCTAACTACTCTTTTAATGATTAAAACCATACCTGCAATGTTTTGAAACAATTTTAGTTTTCAGTAGAATAAGGCGGAATATCTATATAGAATAAACATTGAAAAATTTTATTATAAGTTACATTATGCCAACTTTATAATTTCTTAGGATAATAGGATTTATTAGATCACTATAGAGTTTTTTTTATAATTATCATTTACTGTGTTTATCTCTTTCGGGTGTCATTAAGTTTCATTCTTACACTTTATTTCATATTTTAACTTGACCAGGCTTTGATTGTTGACTGTTGACCAAGATTTAGCTAACCCGCTTGCCTAGGTACGAAGCTTTAAGGAGTTTCTCTAAAATTTTCTGATCAATGATAATATCATAAATTGCCAACACATGAAAATTACTTTGCTTCACTTATTGTACCTGTAACTGTTGTTGCCTTTTTTTGTTTTTTGTTGCTCTTACTGCAGTTATTGTTGTTTTTGTTGTCATTCTTGTTGTTGTTTATCAAAGATTAAATGTTATTCTCTATGGTTTCTGATTTCAAATTACAAAACAATTGCAATTGTTAAATTTTCATCCATTTGGATTATTTGAGTTGGTAAGAGGTAAATTTTGAACTAGACCATAGGACAAGAAGTTCAAAACTTCCATCTAAAACACAATAACAATAGTAATAGTAGCCAACCATATAGTTAAAAATTTAATGTTTCTAGCAAATTTATAATGATAGGTTGAGTTTAAAATCAAGACCAAAAGTAATATTTTAGATGTGTTTGGTTAATGTCACATCAAATGTCTAAACAATGTGTCCTAATTTTAGAAATGATAAAGCATTTATTTGCAACATATATATATATATATATATATATATATATATCTCTCTCTCTCTCTCTGTGTGTGTGTGTGTGTGTGCTCTAAGTAGATAAAATCTTTATAGAAATTGCATTTTAAGAAAATAGGAAGAATCTAAAATTTGATATGTTGGCATTGCATTGATTTTATGCTTCTCATATATTAGGCAGGTTATACATCAATAAGTAAAGCTAAGGATGGATAAAACATGGGTCTATTTTCCAAGGTTTTTTTCCCCATTTCCTCTTCTTATAAGAAATATTAAACCTAGTTTGCCTAGTTTATTTAACAGTAGTTTAATATTAGATTTTTTTTTTGGTTTAACAAAACTATGTAGAACTTCTACTGAGTATTGTAAGGGAGCTCAAAAATTTGTCGATATGGTTCAAGCTCAAATAAATAGTGATTATATCTCTTGCCCATGTGTTAAATGTCTAAATTTATGCCATCTACATGTTGATGTGGTTTTTGAGCACTTGATCATATCGGGGATGAGTCCGACATACACCACTTGGGTTTTTCATAGGGAGAAGCCACAAGAGCAAGAACTACATGAAGTTCATAACATCTCAACTACACATAGGATGTATAAAGATGCATATGATGGAGATTTTGATGAACTAGATCATCAACCAAATGAGGTTTTCAATCAAAAGTTGGAAGATACAGAAGCTCCTTTATATTCAGGCTCTATAAAACATTCAACCATCTCAGCTACTATAGTTATGTTTAACCATAAGACTTCACATTACTTATCTGATAAAGGTTTTATAGAATTATTACAAATCATTCGAGATTTGCTACCTCTAGATAATACTCTTCCTGATTCGACATATTTAACTAAGAAGTTACTAAAGACATTTGACCTTGGGTATGAAAAGATAGATACATGCGAAAAAGACTGTTGTTTATTCAGAAAAGATAAGGAGCACCTAGATGCCTGCCCAAAATGTGGTACTTCAAGATGGAAAATCAACCAACGCACAAAAAAGGTTATGCAAGGAATTCCTATGAAAGTGTTGCATTATTTTCCAATTATGCCAAGGTTTAGGCGAATGTTCAAGTCAATAGAAAGAGCTAAACAACCAACTTAGCATGCCACTCATGCAAGTGTAGATGGCAAGATGCGACATCCAATTGATTCTCTTGCATGGCAAACAATTGATAGAAAGTGGCCTGAATTTGCTTCAGATGCATGAAATCTAAGGCTTGGGCTTGCAACAGATGGCTTTAATCCATTTCGTGATTAAGCTCTAGGTATAGTTGATGGCCAGTGATTTTAGTGACTTATAATCTTCCACCTTGGTTGTGTATGATGAAGGAGAATTTGATGTTGACTCTATTAATTCTGGGTCCTAAGCAACCTGGAAATGATATAGACAAATACTTAGAGCCATTAATAGATGACTTGAAGGAATTGTGGGAAAATGGGGTAGAAGTATATGACTCTTATTCTAAGTCCAAATTTAATTTGAAAGCTATCTTAATGTGGACTATAAATGACTTCCCAGCATATGGCAATCTAGCAGGTTGTACCACAAAAGGCTAATTTGCTTGTCTTGTATGTGTTGTGGATACATGTTGTCAATGGTTACCTCATAGCCATAAATTTGCATATATGGGACATGGAAGGTTTATTAACCACAACCATCCCTTACATAAGAAAAAGAATTGTTTTGATGGAAATAAAGAGACTAGCAGAAGACCTAAACAATTAACAGGCCATGAAATTTTCCATTAAGTAAAAGATTTTGTTAATGATTGGGGAAAAGATATGATAAAGAAAAAGAGGAAAAAGTCAGATGTGGTTCAAATGTGGAAAAAGAGGTCAATATTCTTTGACTTGCCATATTGGAGGGTATGTTAATTCACATATAAATAAATCTATATATTATTACATTATTTTTGTTTTTATGCCAAATTAAATAAAAGGTTATAACTAACAACAATTTTACCTTCAAAATTTATTACTTTATAGGGCTTAGTATTACGTCACAACTTAGATGTCATGCACATTGAGAAAAACATTTGTGACAGTATTGTTAGTACATTGTTAGATTTGAAGGGAAAGTGTAAAGATGGTCTAAACTCTAGAAAAGATTTGTAAGCAATGAATATTAGACTTGATTTGCATTCGAAGGAAAAGGGCAAAAGAGTGTACTTACCACCAGCTATGCAAACACTATCCAAAAGGGAAAAAAAACTTCTGCAATAGATTTTTTGAGTTAAAGCTACCCTATGGATATGGATCTAATATTGGCAATTGTATTCAAGTAGATGAATGTAAAATTATGGTTTTGAAGTCTCATGATTATCATATTTTGATGCAACAATTGCTACCAGTAGCTATATGAGGGCTTTTACCTAGAGACCAAGAGTCACAATTTTCAACTCTGTGCATTCTTTAATGAATTATGCCAACGAGTGATTGATGGCACCAGGTTGGAAGAGATGGAAAATGATATTGCTAAAACTATATGTATGTTAGAAAGGTTTTTCCCTCCTTCATTTTTTGATGTCATGGTGCATTTGACTATTCATTTGGGACATGAAGCTCAACGTTGTGGTCCAGTACAATATCAAGAATTAGAAATTGCTCATCATTATGTGCTATATAATAGTGCTGAAGTAGAACCATATTTCGAGTATTTATAATGCAATATGCTTTACATTTGGTAGTTAAGCATTACTATTTGATAAATTGGTTCACTCATTGTATTTCTTTCTATATAGAATGCACATACAGGGGTTGAAATCTTTAGATAGACGATTCTGCCACCCAAGGAACAAAGCTTTACTAAAAAAATGAGCACCAAGATACATTTTGTACATGGTTATCGTCGAAGGTTATATAATTTTTCAAATATGTGTGTGTGTGCACACGCGCGCACTTCAACTTGAAGTTTCTAACCTAATTGAGGCTTAAATAGATAAAGTATGAAGCAATTGGGATTAGTGAGACATTGAAAAGGTTTGCATTTGGACCCAAAAGGACAGCAATGTCATAGTCGGGATATACAATCAATGGACTTCGATTTCGTACAAAGGATGGTGAAAAATCTACGCAAGAGAGCGGTGTCTCCATTGAAGCAGAAACCATATGCAGATCCAGTGTCAAAGATACCAATCAAGTGGTTGAAAAAATCTTTTATTATGGAATTATCAAAGATATCATTGTACTTGATTACTACACATTTAAAGTACCATTATTTAAATGTGATTGGGCCAACACTAAGGAAAGAGGATGGGTTTACTATTGCTACTTTACTTGAAGGACAAAGTCAATTCGACAAAGATTCATTCATTTTGGCATCACAAGCAAAACAAGTCTTTTATGTGAAAGAAACTGATACATCATCCTGTTTCATTGTATTACAAGCCCCATCAAGAAAGTGTCATGATATGGATATGTATCAAAATAATATATTCACTTCTTTTTCAGGAATAGATACATCTATATTAAGCTTGTCTAGAAACATAAGTGAAGATGATAATAATGTAAGAGAGGATCGTGATGGACTGTTTGTGTAATTAGCATGGTTGATGTTGCTTTCTTATTGGATGTGTTATATCTGTATATAATAAATGTATTTGCTGTTTCATTGACAATTTTTTTAACACTTTGTTATGCCAATTATTTCTATTTCATAACCTGTTTCCTATCACAGGATACCAAAAAAGTAGCAGGGGTAGAAAGTTGCTTACATCATGTTAAAAGACCAAGGAGAGTAAGTCAAACTTTATTTTCATAAGTGCATTGATTAATGTCTGTTATTTACTTTATGAGTTGACATAAATTGTTTTAATGTCATTATACAGTCTTCTAAACAAGCAACTAAAAGGGCCAAAAAGGATAGGACAGCTATAGCTAGAGCCTTACGAGATGAGATTGAAGACCATGAACACATTGATTTTGTGGATACTAATTCTGACTCTGAAATACAACCTTCTTCCACTACAGAAAAGAAGAAAATGGCTCATGCAAAGATTCAATGGGTTGCTCCTCTTGATGGAAACCCATGGCAGTAAAGTTTAATGAATATGGGCAAGCTGTAGGTAAAAATTCAAATAGATTGTCTTCTTACATTGGTTGTTTAGTAAGAGAGATGGTGCCTATAACATATGACAACTAGCACACCGTAGATGATGATCTTAAAAAGAGACTTTGGATTGCCATAAAGGTAAAGACGTCAATTTTAGTAAGTAGAAGTAACATGGTTTATATATAAGTCCTAATTTCTTGTGTTTTTCCTCCTGCAGCAACACTTCATTCTTGAGGAATGTCACAGGCAATGGGTGTTAATGACAATGGGCAAGACATGAAGAACTTATAAATCAGAGTTATCACGTAAAATTAGGAAATTGGTATTTGATAAAGATGTGAAGGACCACCTTGCAGCATTGACGGACTTGAAGCCTTGGTATATCAAATGTGATAAAGAATGGGATAAGTTTCTTAAGCAAAGAACTCTAAAGAATTTCAGGTAAATAATGTAGTTTCAAAACTTAAATAATATAAGTTCTTGTATATTCCAACTAATTTACTTTCACTTTCATTTAGGTGAAGAGTTCACATTATCAAGATTTGAGAGGAAAACAAAAGTAAATGCACCGGACAAGTCGTAAAGGAATGGCTCACCTAAGATATGAAATGGTAAAATTTATTATTAAATTATAATCAGATTGTTCAATTACTTTTTCAATCAGATTGTATAACTTTTCAATTACTTATCATGCTTACAAGTGTAGACTCAAGAGAATCCTAAAAAATCGATAACCAGAGTAGATGTGTGGATTCGTGCTTATTCTAACAAAGATGGGAAACCAAGCAGTGAAGAGGTTACTGAATCAATAGTAAAAAAACTTTTTTCTATTAACATTTATTTTCATATTCCTATAGATTACTCTAAACTACTAACTACTTGGACTAAATTTTCATATTTGATATAGCAAAAAATTGAAGAATTTAGGAAAACCCAATCAAGTGATGGTTCTAATATCAATGGAGATGTTATCAACCATATATATGGTCCAGAACGTCCAGGAAGGGTGCTAGGAGGTGGATTTGGAGCTACACCAACAAGAATGGCTTTAGAGTCATTAAGCAAGTCAAATAATACAAAAATGCAACATCAATTAATGGATCTTCAAAACAAATATGATGAACTTAAGAACATATTAATCAAACATGTGGTCAATCGTCAGGTAGTCAGTGTAATTTATGCTAGTTTTTCAGGTGATTACGTTAATGATGTATTAAATGCAGCTTAGATTTTAATTTTGGAATCATAATGTTGTTCTCTAAAATATTGTGTTGTAAAGAGTACTTATTAGTGATTGCCGAATACTTTTCAGGACCAAGGAGTAGATATAATGCAAGATTTTGTAAACAATTGGACACAAAACACTCCACAAGTAAGTATAATTCTAACATTTATTTACTTTATAATTCTTCATTAATTATAACCCCAAAACTAATTTAAAATATTGTAAAAAGCAGTATCACCTGAGGTTTCATCTAATTTATTAGTTGTTTCATCTACCTGAATATTAGTTGTGGCAAATATAGGCTATCTGATTCGTGAACTGCTTTATTGACTTGTTTGAATCATTGTTTATGTCTCTCTACTTACTGCTCATGTTAATTTATATGGTCAAAAATCAAGAATTGATTTTGGTTTTAATATAATTCGTGATATATACTACCAAATCATCTCACTGTCTTTATGCACTTATTGATGGGAATGCTATCAAAATGAGAGTGCCATGAGTATCATATATAGATTGTTTACTCAAAACTAGAAGGCAATATTAATTACTGTCCTACAGGTTGCTTGGATTTGTCATCGATGCACAACTATTGGAATGAATAATTTGCGAAAATGTTTAAGATTTGAATTCCTTTTTCATTGCTAGATTTTTGCTTCCTTTTTTACTATGGCTGTTTTCTAATCCTGCTTTAATTCTAGAATCATGATGTCTTATATGATTGAACAAAATTTATAACACAAGATGAATGCTTAGAAATCACAAGTACCTTAGATGGGTTGAGAGGGCTATCAGGATCACAATTTGATGGATAGGAACTGTCATTGTAATTAGGCCATAGTCCACGATGCCAAAATCTAGTGTAGGCTTTTTAATGGTTGGATAGTAGTACTGTGTTTTGTGGTGTCACAATATGAACCTGGCCACTATGTAACCAAATGCAGAACCCAAATAATGATCAGAAAAAGTAATATACATAGAAGAAATAAAGAAAAGAAAAGATAACTGATCACTTACCTATTGACCAAGGTAGAAGAAATCGAAACTTGGGTGAATTCTTAAATAGTTTTCTATTCTTAATTAGAACCTCATGATGAGTATAATGCATTTTATAATACATTGCTTGAATGATGTTTTCACATGTAGATGTGTTTGTAATGTATCTATTTTTCAGGGAGAATTCAGGTTAGCTTGAATCATGCTTTACCCATCTGGATGTGTTTATTGGTTTCTACTTAAGTAAGTTGATTTATAACAATTGTCAAGATTTATTTTTTATGTTAATATTTAGGCCAAATATGTGAGGAATTTTATGTTGTTACACTAAAGAGAATGCTAATGTTGTGAAGATTCTGATTGATTAATGTTTAATGAAAAGGAAGCCATACGTTATGCTATAGGCTCTCTTTCTATGACTTATAATTTTGTAGGATAGAAACAAAGATTTGCTTTGCAAAATCAGTTTAACATGTTTCTATTCTAATTTTTGAAAAAGAAATTAGAGTAATTTTTAAGGCCGCCTCACTTATTAGGCAATGAATTTTTATATCAATATATCATAACTCAACTTAATGTAATTACTTATTAGCTGGGAATTACCTTAATCTAATTATAGTAATTGCTTATTGATGCCAATGCATGTCCAAAGTGTAACCTTTGTCTTGGCTGGATCACTCTAATAAATTTGTTATTAATCCTAAGCAATTTAATTTACATTTCTTCATGATTTCTTCATGTTTCTCAATAAGTTAGTTGTGTGCAGGCTTATAGTTATGATTAAAAGTTGTTTTCTTTTGACAATATAGTTTATGTTTGTTTACAACACGTGTGAAGTTGTATTATGACTAATTAAATTTTCTTGTTGGATTGTAAAAGATGGAAAAGACCAATGGTGGTGGTTGTGCGTCAAATAACTTGGAGAATGCTTAATGTAAATTGATGGATTGGATGGGAACCGATTCTATAATGGGAGAAGGAAAAATTGCATCAATAGATCCATATTCACAGGTAAATTATATGTTTCTTGGACCAGACTGTTGAAAAATTTGGGTGACAATGGCACAAGTGGAGAGTACACCTTTATATTGTCCTGCATCTGAACTTCATGTCCTTAGTGATGCAATAGGAAGCACCATTGCTTGGCCAAAGTATTATGTTAAGTTAGACTAGCCAGTTGGTGCTTAGTTAATGGTTAAATGCTATAGTTTATGGTATTTTGTTATCATATTGAGCTGAATTGAGATGATATTTTTATGTGTACTTGATATTAAACCAAAATATTTATTATTATGACATAAGATATTTCAAAAGTTTTGTTCTTTGCTTATGAAATATTTGCAATTGATTGATGATGAGTATTTGACTAAACTTAATCATTGAACAACTAGAGTGTGCTATTAATATTTGAAGGAAATGAGTGGCATTTTCATATAATTGTATTTTGAAAAAAAAAACCACACATTGTTTACAACGTTTTATAAAAGTTGTCAATATCCCATTACAATGCTTTTAACAAGCTGCAAAAAGTTCTCTATAATGATTAATAAGCGTTGTGAACAACATGAACAAATTCTCCAGCAAACATGCACAGCGTCTTAAAGAGCTGTTGAGAGACTTTTACAACGTTTATTAAATGTTGTAATAGGATTTTTATAGCATTTATAAATGTTGTATAGTACACAGTTACAGCGTTTTTGTATAGCGATTGTAAAATGTTGTAATTGATTGCGAAGCTTTTACAACTCCGTCGATAACAACACGTGGCAAAACGCTGTGACAAATGTTTTACAGCGTTTTCTAAATGTTGTAAAATGTCCAATTTCTACTAGTGTGAGGTTCAAAAAGATATTATAAGTGTTATTTCAATTGAAACTACTAATTTTATGCTTTGAGATATGGATGATTCATTATTTTCAGTAAGGATTGGTAAGTGTCGTGATATATATACAAATGAGCAATTAACAGTTTTCATGTGTTCTATGAATAAAAATAGTATTGCTATGGAGTGTTTCCTAGGTATTTAACATGTTACTAGTACTATAGCTCTTTTTCTTAAAGCAACAATTGATAATATATTTTTTTAAGGCATAGATTGAGCATTTCTAGGTTACGTGGGTGGGGGTATGATGGAGTTAGAAATATGCAAGGGGAGCACAAGGGTTTTAAAGCACTTATAATGAAGGAAAACAAATATGCTTATTATGTTCATTGTTTTGCCCATTAACTTCAATTGGCACTTGTGGTTGTGGCATAGAACAATATTGATTTTAATGATCTTTTGAATATTGTTGCAATTATGGTTAATATTAGTGGAGCATCATCAAAATGTTATAATCTTCTTCGAGATAAGTAAGCTTATAAAGTTATTCAAGCTCTTAATGGTGGTGAACTTTTAAGTGAAAAGGTCTCAATGAAACGGCTAATCTCAAGCATCCAAAGGACACACATTGGGTTCATATTGTGGTACCTAACCATATCTATGATGTTTTCATCAATTATTGGTGTTCTTGAGATAATTCAAATTGATGGATCAAGTTCTAAGCAAAAATTTCAAGCAAACCTTATAAGGCAGTTGATGTAATCATTTGATGTTGTGTTTTGTTAATTTTTTTTTATGAAAGATATACTTCACTTTCCAATGAATTTTCTCAAGCTTTATAAAGAAAATATTAGGATATTGTAAATGCCATTAAATTGGTTGGAGTACGTAGGATTATCTTAAAAATGATGAGGGAGAATGGATGAGATAATTTGCTTAGTGAAATATTTTCATTTTGTGCTAATCATGATATTGATGTCCCCATCATGAATGATATGTTTCTAAATCAAGGGAAGTCAAGGTGTAAAGCTCAAGAAATCACAAATTTACATTATTATCTTGTTGAGCTATTTTATACTATTTTAGATATGTAACTTCAAGAGCTAAATAATTATATTAATGAGGCAAACACTAAGTTTCTTATTTGTTTGGCTACTTTATGTCCAAATAAGTCATTTGATGCTTTTGATAAACGAAGATTGATATGCCTTGTTGAACTTCATCCAAAAGATTTTTATGAATTAAATATCAAGTTTGATCTCCAGCTTGATGTTTACATTATAGATATGCACTCTAGTGTGCAATTTTTAGATTTTAATGGGATTGGGATCTTGTTTTGGAATTTTTTGACACTAAAAAAGATATTGCGTATCCATTTGTTCTTATATTGGTGAAATTAGCTTTAACTCTACTAGTTCTCACTACTAGTGTAGATTAAGTATTTTTAGCACTGAATTTTGTGAAGAATCATCTTCAAAATTGAATATGGATCAATGGTTGAATGATAACTTGGTTGCTTAAATTGAGACAGAGTAATGCTAGGTATATAATTAAGTTGTATAACCTAACTCATACAATCTGACATGGCAAAAATTCACAGGATGAGTTGGTCCCATTTTGTTTATTAAAATTGGTTAATTTATTTTTCATTTTTACCTACTCAATGAATCTGTGTCATATCATGTTGTATGAGTTAGGTTATACAATTTAGTTGTATACATAGCATTACTCTTTATTAATTTATGCATATTAACAACAATTATTCATCTAACTCATATTTCTTTCTATAGTCCAGGAAATCTAAAAGAAAGTTGTGGAGAAGACAAAACAAAACAAAAACACACACACGCATACCACATTATTGGTAGCTTGGTTAATCAACTTCATAAAAATGCCCAAGTTACGACTTCTTATTTGTTTTCAAGTCCAAAAAACATTTTCTAAAAACATATAGATATCGATACATTTTAAATCAATATTAATAGCATACCATTTTTAAAATTTAAAGAAATTCAAAACCAACCACATATTCTTACTAAATTATGAAACAAAAACTTAAAATACAAAGACAAACACACCTTCTAAAAGAGAAATACATTGAAGTTATTGCTTGATGATTTTTTTCATGGTTCTTTTATTGGGTTAATATCATAGACCACCCCTATATTTTGATCTAATTACACTTAGAGTCATCATTTGTAATTTTTGTCACAGGCTACCCCTAATTTTAAAAAAAAAAATCGTGGACCATCCGTCATCCGTTAGATATTCGTAAATAAGAAAAAATAGTAGGTTAAAATAGTAAAATAATAGAAAAAGTCAAAAAAGTCAACATGTAAAGTGGGAGTCAACAAATATAAATAGGTTAATATCATATACCATCCCTATATTTTGGCTTAATTATACCTAAAGTCAACGTTTGTAATTTTTGTCATTGTCTACCCCTAACTTTTAAAAAAATAATTATGAAACACTCTTCTATTAGTTTGACCATAAGATGACATCAGATTTCCATCCAAAACTATTACAATTTATGTAAAACATGTAAAGTGAAAATAAATATCACTTCATATAAACACATATAAAGTGAAAAAAAAAACTTTTCATTGCCCCCTAGCAGAGCAACTCACCACCATTATGTGTTTCTAGGATTTTCAAAATAAAAGTATTTTTTCAAGATTTTTGATTTAGATTTCTTCTGCATTATGTGTCCCTTACTTGAAAATTGAACTAAGAGTATTTGAAATAGTTTCTAGTAAATAATACTTCTTTTTAATGAGTGAAAATGAAGACATTTCAGTGAAAGAGGTCCAAGATTACGAGCTTCACTCAAACTAATAGAAGGGTAATCCGTGATTTTTTTTAAAAGTTAGGGGTAACCTATGACAAAAATTATAAATGATGACTCTGGGTGTAATTAAGCCAAAATATAGGGGTGGTCTATGATATCAACTCTTTGAAAAATTCTTTTGAAGGGTATTTTGTTAATTGCTATAGTTTTGAACAGAAATCTAACGTCATCTAACGGTCAAATTAACGGAAGGGTGGTCCATAATTTTTTTTCAAAAGTTAGGGATAGCCTATGACAAAAATTACAAACGATGACTCTGGATGTAATTAAGCCAAAATATAAGGGTGGTATGTGATATTAACCCTTCTTTTATTACTTCAATGCTTGCCAAAATGTGGTTTTCTAATACTTTGTATGAGAATTGAGTTCTTAGAGACTTTTGAGAGAAACTAAATAGGTTGTGGAGGGAAGTTGAGAGAGTTTTTTTAATTTTAAGTACGAAGACAATTTTGTCAAAAAATTAAAGTTAAGTCCATTTTTATTTTAAAACTGAAAAAGATGGTCTATTTCTATAATTTTCTCATAAAATAGAGGCTAACAGATTTAGAACCTAAACTCTCTTTTAAGTTGGATATTTACATGGGTTTGAGGTCAAGTTCCCAAGTCTAGGAATTGTAATAATTTTCCAACATCTTGCTTGTCTTTATTAGTTATTAAAGAGTATAAGAACGCATAAGATTGTTTATTCTTTCTTGAGGTCTAGGTTAGTCATCCACCTATGGGGCACTTTACCTTTTCCTAATCTCTATGTGAACCACCTTAGTTGCCCTTAAGTAAGGATACATTAATGTTACGTACAATAAGAGTTATTCCAATAACATTAGTTTAGTAATATTTTCAACATTTATTGGATGTGAACATTATATTATCCAAATTTTTCGTAATATATATAAATAAACAATTATTGATTAGTAATAAAGTTTGTCGAAAAATAATATAAAATAGATCTTAAAAATACTATTATTAGTATTTCTCATATTTTTGCAATTTTTTCTATAAAATTTTTCATTCAACTAAATATTAAAATTTATGTTATACCTTTTGAAGCAAGAACTAATAAAGAGATAGTTAAAAATTGCTTTTAAAATATTAAAATTGGTAAAATGAGACCAATAGCGACGGGTAATTACTCCAATTAGACCTTATCTAAAAAATGATTATATCATTTATCTCTCTTAAATTTTAATAAATTATAAAATCCTTGTAATTTATAAAGTTTTTTTAATATCTTAAATTCATCTATGAAATATATTTAAAAATTAGATGAAATAATTGTAGTAAAAGAAATAGTAATTTGGAAAATATTTTTTTCCTTCTTTTGTTAATGAAATTATATAAAAAAATGTAACACTTAAACTGGCTGTTTTAACTTAATTAAGTTTTATATTTCAGAAAACTTTTAAAAAAAATAGAATTCTTATTGTAAGAAAATATAGGATTAAGAAAAAATTGTCCTTTTATCAAAAGAAACTTTCAAATATATGTTTTTTTAATTAAAGAGGTAGTACCTAAATGTGTTTCTTCACTTCATTAAGTTTTTTAATTAAAAATTTACAATTTTCTAAAAAGAAATAATTATTTTAAAGGATAAAGTAAAAAAAAAACAATTCTTATATTCAATAAAACTAATTTAAAAATATCTATTGTTGCTTAACATTTCTTTTTCTTTTTCTTTTTAAGACATGCCTTTTATTACATGTTTATATACATACATACATACATATATATATATATATATATATATATATATATATATATATATTTAGAATATATGTAAGGAAATAATCTTTTGATAATTTTTTAATAGGGAAAATCACAGACAACCCCCACTTTTTGGTGAAATTTCACGCAAAAGCATATTTTATTACTTTGTATGAGCGTATACTCTTACCTTTTGTAAAAGTCATTAATGGATGACCATTCTGTTAAATTTTCAATTAAAAGCTTGTAATTATACCGTTATGTTAAATTTTCAATTAAAAGCTTGCAAATATGCCAAAAGGATAGGGTTGCAGTGGACATAATTTTTTAAAATTTAAGAAATATGCAAGGATTAGGATTCATAGACCACCATTCTGTTAAATTTTCAATTAAAAGGTTGTAAATATATCATTATGTTAAATTTTCAATTAAAAGCTTGTAAATATGCTAGAAGGAGAGGGTTATAATGGACATAATTTATTAAAATTTAAGAAATATGTAAAGGTTAGGATTAGAGTTTAGGACTTAGAAATCATTAAACTTGACTTAACCACGAAGCCAAAGAAACTATTTGATATTAGAGGAAAAAAAAAATCAATACAGCTTCTTCTTCTTATTATGGAAAACAATAGTTTACAAGTTCCACCCATATCACGATCACTCATGGGATTCATCACCTGATATCCCCTAAGAAGAAAATATTGACACTTTCATCTAAATCCAAAAGCTAGAGAGTGAAAGTGGAATGGAGAGCCTCCTCTTTGAATTTGAAATTCCATTTTCCCGCCCTTTCTTGGCTTCCAATCAGCTTGATCGTAATCTCTTTCTTATCTTTGCTTTTCTTCATTAACTCAATTCTATATTTCTTTGTTTGTTTTTCGAGAAACCTAAGCGAAAACAATAGAAATATGAATCTTGTGCAAAGATCTTACGTTCTTTTCATGTCGTTTCTCACACGTCTTTTGTTGAAACAAAAAATTAGATCTTTCACCAATTCGTATTATAGATGGTTGTACACCAAGCTATACGATAAATACAATAAAGTGAAGCTCTATGAAATTTATGTTCTGTTTTTGTCATTTGTGAAATCTGAGAAAATTGAGGAAAGTGAAGGAGATGTGACATTTATGTTCTTATTTAAGCAGTTGATAAGCTAATTTTTTTTTCTAATAATTCTTAAAAGAAAAAGTTCATTGAATTTGAAGAAATTAACAAAGATCAAGAATTGAAGTTTCAACTAGCTTTTGATAGTAGTTGGGTGGCTAGGTTTTTAGGCGTTGGTGGTGGTTGTTGGTGTTATAGGGAGTGGTGGCAGCGATTGTTGATGTTCTGGGTTTTTAGTGGTAAGTTAGATGGATAAGGGTCATGATTGGTTGAGGAGAGATTGGTGGTGGGGTCACGTTTATTATTTTTTCTTTACAAGTTTAATTCCTTAAAATCCATATTATATAAATAATAAACTTTATATATATCAAGTTAAGTGAGAAGTAGGTGTAGTGGTAAAGGTGAAAGTATTTTCTTAATAGCAAGGGTTTGAATCATGCCAAAACCAATTTAAGTTTTCACACATTTTTAGAGGGGTATTTTGGTAATTATAGTCAAAATGGATAGAATACTGATGTCATCTAACAAAAAATTTATAGAAAAGTGGATGACTTTTTTAAACATAGGGGCATACGTTAATACAAAATGGTATAAAAGGTGCTTTTGCGTGAAATTTTGTCAAAATGTAGGGGTAGTATGTGATATTTTTCTATTTTTAAATATAAAAAAACTTGATTCTATTTAAAGTATTTTACCTAATCTAATTGTTGAAATTAAAAATAAAAAAGTTGTATTTAATATTGCAACTCGTCAATCCTCTTAACCATTAAATTTTATGAATCAATGACTAAAAATTTATGTTTAATTTTTTTATCAAAAGATCTTTACACACACACACACACATATATATATATATAATGAATTTATTCAACTTGTTTCATCAATAAAATATATGGAAATTTGGAAATTTTAAATAGATTTCTTGGGACTTGGTTGAAAACATGAGATTTGAGAGTTATTTCTTTGAAACATTTTTGAAATTTCAAGAATTCTAAATAATTATTAAAACTTTAGGGAGTTTGATGATAACTTTCTCAAAATCAATATTTAAACCTAATGAAAAGCCTGAGGGCCTACGAGCGAGTATTCAAATCTGGATCTATAGGCAGCTACACATTTGCTGGACTCACGTGACACCTATTCAACCCTTCCCCAGCGGGGTCAGCAACTTGGAATCTTCACATGTGGCTAATTATTTATGATAATTATAATAATTTGAGGTTATTTTAAAAATTATAATACATACTTAAAAGTCTTTAAAAATAATTATTTTTATTAAATAATATTTTCATTTTTTTAAAATCGTATATTTGTATTAATTAGTTTTACTATTTTTAGTACTTATGAATCCTTAAAATCTATGGTTATTGGGGTTAGAAACTTTATTTAAGAGGGATAAAGTCAAATAATAATGACTTGGTTTTAAAATTCTCAATAAATGACTAAATATTAAAATTCGATATTTAATAATAATAATATATGTTACTGTTCTAAATTGATTTTCATTTTTTTTAAGAATTGTATAATAAACTTGCCGTTATTGAAATATAAAATCATAAAATCATAAATGAATCCTTGTTAAATTAAAAAAATCACTTAATAAATTATTTTATTAAAATACTTATGTCTAATGATGTGAACTACACTTAGTTTTAGTGTAACATCCTACATCGCTTGAAAATATGATGTAAATAGAGCTTAAATATTATATGAGCTTCGTAAATTGTTAGAGGCCTTTTGAGTTGCAAAGCCTAAAAATAAAATCATAGTAGATTGTGTGTCTAAAGTGAACAATATCCAACAATGAGTTGAGTGTTGGGTCATGTGCACCTATAGGTACCACCTCTTGAAGATTTATGGGAACCACAAAGTGCTATACATTGTGAGCCAGAGCCTAACCCAACTGAAAGTGTGGTATGTAAGCCCAGACCAAAACCACAAAGTGCTACACATTATGACCCAGAGCCTAACCCAACTGATAGTGTGGCATGTTAGTCCAGCTCAATCAAGCGAGGACGCTTGAGTCCTAATGGAGGGTGAATGTAACATCCCACATCGCTTATGAATGAGATGTAAATAGAGTTTAAATACTTTGTAAGCTCCCGTGACATGCCTACATTGTGAGCCAAAGCCTAATCCAACTGAAAGTGTGATATGTAAACCCAACCTAATCAAGCGAGGACGCTTAATTCGTAATGGAGGGTGACTGTAACATCCCAGTAAATAAAGCTTAAATACGTCGTAAACTCCTATGACATGCCTAAACCGTGACAGAATATGTGTCCTAAGTGGATAATATTCGATAGTGGATCGGGATGTTGGTCTAAGTGGATAATATTAGACACTAGACTGAGGTGTCGGTCCACGTGCATGCATGAGGGGCACATCTTGAAACTGTGTGGAAGCCACCTTTTGAAGATTTATGGGATAACAACATGCCACACATAGTATGTGATACCTAACATGATAGATGAGAAAGATTAGGTTTGAAATAAGAAAAAATTAAAATTAATATAAAAAATATTTAGGTTTAAATAAATATATTTTGTGAATGAAATAAATCAATTTTTGTTTTAAGAAAGAGGTAGTGAAAAAATGACGAAAAATACAAATAAGTCAAAATTAAGATTATATTTGAGGAGCCACAATTCATAGGATTTGTTAAATAGTGTATAATATAATTAATTTAATTTTTGTAAGAAAATTTAAACTCATGATTTAGTATGCTGATTCTATAAATATATAAATCATTGAGGTATTTATAAATTTTTCAAAGAGTAGAAGGGGCAATCGCCGATCCTGTCCCTTAATAGCTTTGCCTCTAATTATGATGATCTCTTATCATTTTTCACTTAATTAATATAGCTTTTTCCTTTAAAATACGAAAATTATTCACTTGCGTTAAAAAAAAAATCTCATAATAAATATGTTTGGATTTTCGTTGTTATGAGCCGAAGGATAAGAATATTATAGAAATATGTATAAAACAGAAGTATTAGTATTGTTGTTGTAGAATTTTTTTATATAAATTAAAATTTAAAAATGAAAACATTTTATACAACTAACTAAAGCATACAACTAATTTCATTTTATTTTGGAAATATAAGATAAAAATAAATACAATTTTTCAAATTAGCATGAAAATAAAATTACATGCTATTGTGTCAATATCAACACCAGTTACACCGCAGATATTTTGGCAAGCGTAGGCTGTACAGCACAACAGTCAGTCAAAAAGAAAAAAGAATAAAAAATTTTGATTGGTTAGTGGCTTCAAAGGTCAAAGTATTCCAAGTTAAGCAAGGAAACATGAAGGCAGCGTGACCTGGGGGTGAGAGTTTTTGATACGACCTGACGAATTTGACATGACATGATATAAAAATTAACAGATTTAAATTTATTTTAATTATGTTTAGGTTGTGTTAGATTGAAATTTTCAATCTGTTTAATAACTAGGTCATATTTGAATTGAAGGATTATACTCGTAGGTGATACGAACTCATTTACGACACGAGTCCGTTTATGACACGAACCCGTTTATGACATGATTAATACTAATAAAACATGATAACTCAACTAACACGGATTGACACATTATTTTTATAGTGACACAATTATAAAACAAATTAATTTTAAATTTATTAAATATTTATTTGATATTTAAATTCAAGATTGTATTTTTGTTAATATTAATATTATATTATTATTAATTTTGATATGATTTTGAATTACTCTTAATTTTTTTACATAGTTTTTTTTACAGCTTACTTAAGAATTAAAAAAAAGCAATGATTTTTTTTGAAGCTAAATTATATTTTAAGTTTGTATAGAACTTGATATTTAGTGGACTTTTTATTGTATTGTGGATGAATTTTGAATTTTTTTTTATTTTTTAATTTAAAAATATTAAAACGGGTTGAAAATTGAAATGATTAATTATATCATAATTATGTTAATCATTTAAATGTATTGTAATTAATCATATCATAATTATGTTAATCATTTAAACGTATTATAATCGTGTCTATAAAATATGTCAAATATTTAAACGTATCATAATTATAATAAACGAGTCATTTTTATGTTAATCATGTTAAACAGACACGAAAATAATTAATTTATTATTCATATTTATATATCATGTCATGTCATTTATAAATCTCTGTTTAATAATTAAATCGTATTTGAGTTAAATCTTTTTTATATAAATAATAAATAAATCAAATTTAAATTAGATTAATCTTTATCATATCGCATATCACAGCTCAACGAGACCTAAAAACGACCCCGAACCCAAATTCCCACCCTTAGCAGCGTGAAATGAGTCATTTTTATTTATTTGTTTAATATATTTGAGAGGCAACCAAGCGAACGTCACAAATCTGAAAGTTTTCTTCACTACTGAGAGTCTGTGAAGCGAAGTGAAGAAGAAGAAGAAGCAAAATGGCGGCAACAGAATCAAAGATGGTGCATTCACCGGCCCTTACTTACTTTTCTATGATTTCTCTTCTCACTCTCTGTCCTCCTTTCGTTATTCTTCTGTAAGTTTTTCACGTACTTTTGCTCTTGTCTGATCTTTTCGTCATTTTTTTTTGTAATTTGAGAAAGATTTGAATCTTGAAGTTGTTACTGGAACTGAATATTCTGAGGTTTCAGCTTGATTGAATTTTGTTTAGAAAAGTGATGAGGAATTGTTGGTTAGAGTTTAGATCTTAAAGAGTGTCAAAGTTTCTTTGTTATCAGTTCAGTTATTTATTTTAGTGTTCTGTGTCAGTTTGTTGGTTTCTATTTGTTGGAATTTATGGAGGAAAAATGTTGTAGAGGTGAACTGAGTTTGGAGGAGTGTGGATTGATTCATGACTTTGAAACTGATTTGGTCTTCTGGTGCAGTTACTTATATTTGATGTTTGGTTACTGAGAAAATATAGGAAAAGAGTAACTTATGCAAAAAATGAGGGAGGGGGGAAAAGAATCAATAAGATAGAGAAATGTTACCACTGGTGAAGAGTAATTGTCACTGTACTTAAAATGGTTGACTTTGTTGACCTTCAGTGACAACTATAAGAGTTAGCGTGCAAATGAAGTTCTTTTGATGTCTTATCCTAGTAAAGTGTTACTTTCTGGTGTATCACAGAGGGAGGGAGAGGTTTTATAATCTCATAATTTGTGTGTATATATTTTTATTTTTTTGGGTAACCCTTTTGGTTGGTTTTCTGGAAAATCAAAATTCCCAATAGAATTTCGAGGTTCTTTAGTGGTTGAAGCTTATAAGTATCAATAGATATTCATGGCTATTGTAATCTGGTTTTAGCGCATGATGTCTGATCTTTTACATTGACTTTAAGGGAGATATAGGTTCATGAATGTATATTTTGTATTTCAATTTGACATTATGTTTTTCATGGTGTCTCAACTGAAAAAAAGAAAAAAAAGAAAAAAAAGAAAAGAAAAGGTGGATACAGCTATTTACTGATAATTGGTCCTTACTTTGTGCAGATGGTACACTATGGTACATGCTGATGGGTCTGTTCTACAAACTTGGAATTACTTGAGGCAAAATGGTCTGCAGGGATTTATAGATATATGGCCCAGACCCACTGCTATTGCTTGGAAACTAATTGCTTGTTATGCAGCATTTGAGGCTGCACTTCAGCTTTTTCTGCCTGGAAAAAGGGTTGAGGGCCCCATATCTCCTACTGGGAACCGACCTGTTTACAAGGTAATGGTTACCTGTTATATATGTGTAGAATGCCCTAAAAGATATATGTTTGGTGATAATTGTGGTGAAGGTTCTGGTTTTTGATTTTAAGCAACTAAAAAATGAACAATTTTCTTCTAACGTAGTTCATTTTGTCCGGGTTACTGTATGGTTTAAGTAATTGGGTTATTTTTTTTCCATTGATTGGCGCAGGCAAATGGTATGGCAGCTTATGCAGTGACATTGATTACTTATCTAAGCCTTTGGTGGTGAGGGATTTCTCCATCAAGTTCTTTTGTCTAAATATGCTATTGAACTATGAATGTTTTAGAAAGGTCATAATGAGCGGGGGTTTTCCTTTGTTGCGGCGGCTAGTGGGTTTTTGGTGACTCATCTCTTAATTTACTCAGCCATGATAATCATTACTGATGCACAGCTGGATGTCACAGACCTGAGATAGAATAATATTTTAGATGCTTCAATCTTTATTTTTCACTAGAATTATCATACTGGAAAATGAATCTCCTATCTTGAGTGGCCATTTTGCTTGTTGGGTTTGTATTAAAGAGCTCTTCTTGGTAATATTTTGAGTATTGCGTGTTGGTTGCTTCATATTCATTCCCAATTTCTGTTTGATATGAGTAATATATTGGTGTCTTTGATTTCGTCTTCTGATTTTTGGAAGCAAAACTAATGAATAGTTTTCACACCATTGGAATAATATCATAGGGACGACTTCTACTCTAGTGGATTGGTATCTCAATTAATTTTAGTTCAAAAAACAAAAAGATAGACAATTTGAGCCCTCTTATTAATTAGGAAGTTTGTTTCCATTTTCAGTATTGTATTCTATTCACTGTATGTTTTAATTATTAAATGTCCTATTGAGGACTCTGGAGAGTTTGTAGTTTGAGTGGTGTAAGCTTTATGGTTCCTTGCAGGACTGTTCTTTACCTGTTTTCTGTTATTAATTTACACACCTTGAATGTTTATTAAGTTCAATTGCTTTATTTTTTTATTGTATTCATTCTTCAGGTTTGGAATATTTAGCCCCACAACTGTGTATGATCATTTGGGAGAAATATTTTCTGCGCTGATATTTGGAAGCTTCATCTTTTGTATTTTCTTATACATTAAAGTGAGTATTTAAAATTAAGCTAATTGGATATTTTTCATTCATAGTTTACCCTACTTAATTTTATATCTGACACTGATGCTTTATTTTTGGAAGGGTCATTTGGCCCCTTCTTCCAGTGATTCTGGTTCGTGCGGGAACATAATAATAGATTTCTACTGGGTGAGCTTTCTCATGCTTTTTAATATTTACATTATTCTAATGCATTATTTTAGTTTTCTACTTCAAAATTTGTGTTAAATGGAAAGAAAAACAGATAGATAATTATTGGTTTTTAAACTTTGTAAGTGAAGATGTATGTGGGAAAAATAATCAGAAATCTGCAAATCGGTTGTGGTTGGAATCAAGCATCCAGTCTAGAAGTCTGGGGCACATTCTGGAAAAAGTTTCTTAGGATGTGTTGAGAACTAAAAAGAAGTGAATTTGCAATAGTATGTGGTGTTTATGATTTCTTTAGACAAGAACCTGAGAAAAAAATCATATGTATGCTTAGACATGTCCTACAGCATTAAATAAACTTTAGCTATGCTTTTAGCAGAGTTTTTACTTAATACAGGTGATTGTTAGATCAAAGTTTCTACTTAACTTTATCATTTTCTCTGCCTTAGGCATGCATCTATGGCTTCACAGTTTTGTCTGTTTCTTTTCCCATTGTTTTTGTGGAAGTGATCCATATTTGTCTAGTTTTTTCTTTTGACATAGATCGATTAATCTTTAATGTGTTGTTTTCTTTGTTGTTCACACAAGTGCCATCTCAGATCCAAAAGACTGAAAGCCATTAATTACTCTCTTACACCCTCTCTGTGTGTAAATTTTTACACATGCACAAGCACACATATCTATATATGCATGCAGAAGGAGAATAAAAGTGACATTGTAGACATATGTTAGTGAAAAGGATAACCTGAATATAAAAGCTGTTACTGGTAAATTTTCAGTCACATAAACTATATTTATATGCCCAACGTAATCTTTTCTATCAATAAACATGCATACTTAAAAAAAGAGAGAGAGAGAGAGAGAGAGAGAGAGAGAGAGAGAGAGAGAGAACTGGAGAATTGACTGAAAAACAAAGGACAAATCCTTTATTGCCCTTAATGTAGCTATCTACAAAGCAAACAAATAAAGACCATGAAACAGCCATATATGTACAAATTATAGACGGGGAAGGGGGAATTTATATTTATAAAAGTTGTACCAGAAAATGTTCTCTTAAGTGGCAAATATGAATAATCCAGGCCATGTTGTTATCTGGGTTCTTTTCTTCTTACAGGGTATGGAGCTGTATCCTCGAATTGGTAAGAACTTTGACATCAAAGTTTTCACAAACTGCAGATTTGGGATGATGTCTTGGGCAGTTCTTGCAGTCACCTATTGTATTAAACAGGTAGAAGCTCTTCGATATTTCTTCAGCTAAATGTCAAATTAGTTGCATATATTCTCTTGGTCTAAAGACTTAGAGCAACGCATGACAAATTCCTAGGTGGTGGGTAGAGTCCCTCATCTGCCAGGTTCACATATAAGAGTGTTAGAAAAGTTATTTACCTTATTGTGATCATAAGTTGATTAAGATATATTCCAAGTGAATCAAAGGCAATTTAATAATTTATTTAGGATTCCCATCAGTTTTTTATAGAGACCCTCTATGTATCAGGGCCTTGT
Organism: Boswellia sacra; assembly: GCA_013180625.2. Classification (NCBI taxonomy): domain Eukaryota; kingdom Viridiplantae; phylum Streptophyta; class Magnoliopsida; order Sapindales; family Burseraceae; genus Boswellia; species Boswellia sacra. The sequence goes on from SNVD02013269.1 coordinate 691,217, forward strand.
AATCCTTTAGAATTGAAATGCCTGGGAGAAGTTTTATGATGTTAATTCTTTGTTGGCCAGGAAACAAACAAGCTCCAATATCTCTCTCTCTCTTTTATTCTTCTTCTTCTTCTTCTTCTCTCTTTTTTTTTTCTTTTTTTTTCTTTTTTTTTAATTGCTTATTGCTTATTACATTTAGTTTTAAAAATTGAATCTTGGACTAGTCATATTTTAATAGACTGAAAAATTCTGCACCCTCTTTGAGTTTTCATTGGGGTACTAGGAAGGTGCAGATTGGGAGAATGTAGATTGAAACTTGAAGTTTGAGTAGTTATAACACTTAAGAGTTTATGAGCCTCAGATGAACCTAGGTTTTGTTTAATCATATATCAACAATGGAAAACTAGTCTATTTTTTTTTTCATATGATCATTAAATGCTGTCTCGGTGCCTTGATGTGCTTGATTACCCTTATTATTTTCATCCCACTTCCACCCACAGGTCTTCTTGTAAAATAAGCCAATGCTTACTGAACCAACATTTTATGTCCTTAGACAGCTGATTATGGTCAATAAATTTTCTGTTTGTCTGTATTAGAAATTTAAGGATGTGATTTTTTAACTATCATCACCATCCTCTTTGTTTAATATCTTCTGTTTATATTTTACCAGTATGAGCAGTATGGGAGAGTTGCAGATTCTATGCTTGTAAATACAATATTGATGCTCGTTTATGTTACAAAGTTTTTTTGGTGGGAAGCTGGGTACTGGAACACAATGGACATTGCACACGATCGAGGTTTATAAGTGCTTCATTTTTCTCAGCTCTTCTCATGCTAGCTCCTTATTATGACCTAGAGTGAACAAATGACTTTGATGAAATTAAGTTATATGTTTGAATATTTAAACGAGAAAAAATTTAACCTTTAAATGATGATTTTTTTAGTGTATTACATTCTGGCATCCTGTTGTTTTGGGTTTGCTTTATATGCATTATTATTATTTGTTTTTTATTCAAGACATCTCTGGCTCTGTGATAAGCTGTATCATGTGATCTCTAATTATTTCATATTCATTCTCATCTTAGCCAGCACAGCCAAATGGGTTAATTATTAGAAGTGATTTGGTTGAAAAGTTCCTTTTTGTGTGAAATGACTTTTAAGATCTTCGAAGTCTTGTGCATATACACTATTGTGATTTTTTAGTTATGCTGAGTAAGAATCAAATTGAATTTGATGTTCTGCAGTTAAGAATAGGATAATACAATATTACGGTACTGACAAAAGTTCTTATTGGTCTTATCCCTTTAACACGATCAGGCACTTCATAGTTATCTAAATTTTGCAGGTCAGCTTTTTACCTACTAATAGAATTACTACATGTCAGAGAATTTTAGATGTGATCAAATGAGGTTTCTACTATTTCTAGCATTTTGTATTTCATAGCTTGGCCTTTATTTCATCTTTAATGCCTTAAATCTTCTCTACCTCTGAAAATTATCCTATTTTTCTTTTTTCCTCCTTCCAAGGCCTCTATATTTGTACTTAAATCAGTCCCCACTTCACTGTACCACTACTTTTTTCGTTGTTGCCGAAACTAAACTCTCCTGCTCCTGCTGTAGAAGTGGGTGTCTCGCTCCAACTAAGTTAGAGCTGGTTGATGTCCCAGCATTTTCCTACTGGTTCTATCTTTTATTTGGCTGCTAATTACTGCTCTCAATTCTTTTCTTTTGCAAATGCTTGACGTTGCTTGCTAGGTGCTCGTATTTGCAGTAGCATGGGTGTCATGTGCTACGTAAAAGGTTACAAAGGTGTCTGAAAAAGTAATGTTGAAACAAAAAAATAAAAACGTTTAGTTCTGAAACTTGTAATATTTCAATACCATCTTTTAATTTAATTATCTTGTAATTACAAAATACTTGTGAAACATTTTGATTTTTGTATCCTTTCTACATTACATCAGTGTTATTTTTGCTAGACGCTTTTGGTTCTTAGCTCTAATTATTAAAGTGATCCTGTTTGATTGTCATTGAAAAAGTGAATATAATAGTGGCCTTATTCAGTCTGGTGGCTGATAAACATCTCTCTAGGGTATTTTTTCAGATGTTTTGTTTTTAGTATGTAAGATTGACTTTGTTTTATAAATCCAGTTGAGATATTGAAATTGACTGCTTTCAAGTTGCTGGCTAGGATATAGTAAATTGTTTATTACAAGCTATCTTTTTATGCTTGTGGATTGGTATCTACCCTTCAACTTATGGTTAATTCTAGTAACTTGAGAGCTGAAATCTAATTATTTTTTCTTAAATTTTTCTTTCATCAAAAATAAAATATTTTGATTTTTGTTGTCATTGTTGTGGAAAATTTGTGCAAGATTTACTTTACCTTTGTATTGTTTACCTGTTAATATTTTCTTATTTCTTATTGAATTGCATGTTCATATTGTAATTGAAAAATTAGTTATGTAACTGTCATCCTCCTGTTTGGAAATTTAAAGTAGTTTTCACTGTTGATTAGCATGTTGTATTGTGACTTTGTTTTAAGCATTATGAGATTGTTTGTTCCTTTTCCTTTTGGAATTTGATCTGACTTTTCTCATTTAATTATTTTTTTTCTCCCAACAGCTGGTTTTTATATATGTTGGGGATGCTTGGTGTGGGTCCCATCCATATATACTTCTCCTGGCATGTACCTAGTTAATCATCCCATGAATCTAGGAACTCAGGTAACCACTGTCCTGCTTTGGTTTGTAATGAATTGGATTTATGGCTTACCAGCTGTGTAATCTTTAGATATCGTGTGCATTAAAATCCAATGTTCCAACAAGATTCTGTCTCTTTCAATTTTCACATATGCTCTTGGCTACATTGCCTTATGTTTGTATATTAAGCCAATTTAGTATAGCTAGCTGTCTATTTACTAGCTTTGGACTTATTGCATTAACTGGGAAGAAATTTTAAGTGGTGAAAACTTGGTTGTGAATTTGAATATCTGTTAAAAGTTGGATTAGTAAATTTATATAATTTTACTGGATATTTAAATTTGATCAGTGGAATTAGTTTGTGAATTTTGTAACATTTGCAAAGTTGGATTTGAGTGTGAAAGAAACAGGGAAAAGAGCACGCATCGGTTTACGTATTAAACATGCATCGGCAAAGATTTGAACCAAGTTGGAATGTTGGATAAGCATCATTATTCAAGTTTTAGCAGTTGAAGCATTCCAATTTAAATTTTTATTTTTGTGATGCTAATAATATTTTTTTTACCTTTTCCAGCTTGCACTTTTTATTCTGGTGGCAGGCATCCTTTGCATATACATCAACTATGATTGTGACAGACAAAGGCAAGAATTTCGCAGAACAAATGGCAAAGCCTTGGTTTGGGGCAAGGCACCTTCAAAGGTGATTGGTCTCAATACTTGATATTTTTTTCCCATAATATGAAATATGTTTGTAGGTTAGTGTATATAGTTTTCAAATTTCTCAAGCTTGCCATTTATTTTTCAATGAGAAACAGGCATAATCTAGTTTTATATATTTGCAGATTGAAGCCTCATACAAGACAACATCTGGAGAAACTAAAACAAGCCTTCTTTTAACCTCAGGATGGTGAGCTTTCACCGGGTCTTATAAATAATAATGAATTTTTATAGAGGAAGGAGTTGAGATCACCCATCAGTTTGCCTAATAAAGAGTCCCATTGCCTTTTAGTGGATTTTACTATATGATGTAACAAATGAATATGTCAGAAATCTTCTGAAAGTTGCTGGCCTTTTGTTGCATGCATGCTTAAAAAGATTTGGGAGCATTGGTGTGCGAGCTGGAAACAAGGGCATTTTTTGGCATGACATGAATTAATATCATATCTAGTTTCAACCATGAATTGGGTTTGTGGCATCGTAGCAAGGATTAGTTGATTAATCTGGGCTTTTGCAGGTGGGGAATATCTCGTCATTTCCATTACGTACCTGAAATATTGGGCGCATTTTTCTGGACTGTCCCTGCTTTGTTTAATCATGTAAGTAGTTTCAGTTCTGGAAAAACTTTATCACTTGATTATTCAAATTGTGCTTAAATCACTTCTGTTTTTTTTTTCTTCTGCAGTGTTTACCATACTTCTACGTTGTGTTTCTTACAATACTTCTTTTGGACCGAGCCAAAAGGGATGATGATAGATGTCGATCCAAGTAAGTTGTTACTAAATTAGGAACTTAAAGAGTATGATGTGATCTTTTACACAAATAATGAATTTTTCTTCTTAAAGGTTTTGATCCAACTATAGCAGTTGGTACTATGGGAGTATGTCTAAACCTACTAGTTTTTTGGGTCTTAGAATATGTGTTTGTTTACCTAGGATTATTAATTTGCTGGTGGTCCCTTTTTGATCTTTTGTTTTTTGTGGGTTGGATGTTAAGTGTACGCATTTAAAAGGTGTGCAGTAACCGAAGGTTCCATCAACTATATCAAATAAAAGCAATCACATTTCAGTAATTTGCTTTTGCTCTGTATGTTGGAAGCAAGGGTGTGTCTAGGCCCTGACTACATTAGTGCTCTACAAATGGTTAATAAAGGAACCTGATAATTTCTTGCTTGTGTAGTTGATCAATCAACTATGGTTTGATAAGAAAATCTTGGAATGTAATTTTTAGTGCTTGTGATGCAATAATATTGGATCATGTCTGAGAGTTTTTTTAAAGTTGAATGAAATTTTGACGAATGCACTCTTGCAGATATGGAAAATACTGGAAATTATATTGCAACAAGGTTCCCTATCGGGTCATTCCAGGAATCTACTGAGCGATCTGTCATGAACAATTCTGAGACTGCAACTTCTCTTGAAGCTCGTCTTTTTTATGCCTTGTGGTTGATATCTTGATTCCATGTACTATTATCTTGACCTAATTTTTGACTCTTACAGAACCTTTCGACGTAGATGTAAGTTTTGATTTTTATATATACGGGAGAAATAATCTTGGTAGTTTATGCAATTTGTGCTTATTTATTTTTATTTTTATTTGGAGCAAGGTTAGGTATACAATCAAGTTGTACAACTTCACTCATACAACCTGACATGATACAAATTTACTAGGTGAATAAAAATAAAAAATGAATTAACCGATTTTTAATAAATAAAATAGAATTTACACATCTAATAGATTTATATCATGTTAAGTTGTATGGGTTAAGTTGTACAACTTAATTGAATACCTAGTATTATTATTATTTTTTTTTTTTAGAAATATTCTTTGGTTAGTTAACTAAGTTTTCGTTAGCTGCGGTGGAGCACAAGACCAACATCCACATAAGCATAGGTCGTGGTCACTTCCCTCAGTAGGGATTTATGAGAAGCATATTATGGTTAGATTTGCAAAAGGTGTTGTACATAGTTCGAAAATTTTGGACTCATAATACTATGTATATCGTATTTGGTCTTACACAAATAGTATTTTGTGTTGTATCATATATTGTACTAAAAAATTTTTGGAGGCCTAGCACAATCAATATGGCGTGGCCTAAATAGATTGTGTTATGTCTAAGACCTTGTCTTTTCGTACTTGGCTTGAATGGGATAGAGATAAATACAATTTTTTTTGTCTTGAATTTTTAAATTTTTATTAAAAAGACACGTGTATCTTAAGGGAATTAATTAACTCCTTGTTCAGGAGTCCTAAATATCTCTTTTTTAAAAAATAGAGTTATCTTTAAAATTTAATTGAATTTTTTACTAACCTAAATTTTTTTTATAAATAACAATTTTAACCTATTTTTATTAGTTATTACTATCTTGAATTAAAAATTATTTCATTTACTTTGTTAAAAGTAAAAATCTTAAAATTTTATTTAAACAAATATAGGTATACTAGTTAATTTCTTAAAAAAGAATGAATTCTTTATTAATAATATGAATTAAAAGTTCAATTTTTCAAATATATTATGAAAATTTTATAATTACAATTAAGAAAATATCATTTCTTTTGATTGAAAATGAGTTTTTTTATGAGGTAGAAAAAAAGATAGCGATTTATGGGAAGGAATGAAAGTAAGAAAAGAAAATAAAAAAGTAAACTAAGAATATAGAAGACATAAGAGATAGATAGAAAGTAAGAAAAGAAAATAAATTTTATTTGACTTTTAAACATTACAATAAAACAATTTGGTCCCTTAATATCTTCATTCAAATGCAATGATTTATATCTTTTAACTCAAAATTGATTTATTTTATTAAATGAAATAAAAAAGTAATCGTATTTATTTGTACCTATTCGTACTTATTGTATTTGACACAATTCAATTGTGCTTCATACTGATACGGTCCATCGTATCAAACTTGTAAACGCGGTTTATTCTAATCCTCACTTCGTATTATATCTTGTTGTTATAGTATTTATATTTGTGCCATACTCGTATTGTATGATTTTGTACCGGATAATGTCGCGCTTGTGTCTGGTCTGGCCTTTTTACGTGTCTAGTTGTGGTATCTTTTAGATTGTGTGAGTGTGAGTTTTGCTGGATTTTGACTAGTTAGACTTTGACTTAGTCTTACTTGGATTTTCAAGGCTGGCAAGATTGGGCTCTTCTCATGGGCTGTACCCTTATGGGTTTTGTAGGCTTTTTGTACGATTTAATTGGGTTTGCATCTTCTTTTGCTTTGAACCTCTCCGTTGGGCTTATCATAGGCTTGAAAATTCATGGCCGACAACTTTTTTTTTTTGTTTTTCATTTTTAGATTTTCCATGGGGTTTTAGAATTGTATATGGAGTGATTTTAAGCAACTATAAAGTTGTCTAAACCAAAACGTATAGCAGCAAAGTACATATTTGTTTCCTAAATGTGTTAATTTAGTAACATATTAAAGAATGTGATAATATCAACAAAAACTCTCAAGTCTTGGTTTAATTTTAAGCAAAAAATAACTATGTGTTTTTCATCAATCAAACCTTTAAAGTTGTCATTTTTTATCAATCACACCCCTAAAAATGATATTTTGAAGAGTGAAAATGATGATTTGAAGATAACATCAGATGTATGTTTGATGAAAATTGCATAGTCGTTTTCTACTTCAAATTAAATAAAAATTTGAGGTTACTTATGTAATTATCCCATTAGAGAATAAATTTCCATCCGTGAAGAAAATTTCACACGCACACAAAAACGTTAGGGTCTATATATGCATATAAGCTTGGCTATTTCAATTTAAAATTTTTTTAAAACTAAAATTGCAACACTAACCGAGGTCTAACCTAATGGTTGGGAGGAAATTGAGAAATGAAATTGTTACTTGTTTACACTCAACTATTTCATAGATTAAATAAGATTACCATCTTTCACCTTCGAAACAATTAATGAATTGTGAAACTTTGGCAATCCATTTTTCATGAGCAACATGGAACTAGCTTGAAAAAGAATTCCATTGAACTTTGCTAGTCATTGAAAGCAATTGACAAAATATATAATGTCCTAGAATTAATCAAGTAAATAGTTTGTGTTTTCTTATTGATATTTCTTATATGCCTTAAAACTGTTTCAAATAAGTTTTTAAGAACAATGATGTACAAAATTACTTCCCTGAAATTAATTATTCTAATATAATAAATTGATTCAAACTCTATTTCTTCTTTTATGGCAATCATCTAACAGAAACAACAAGCAACCCACCCTTTAAGAGCCTTAATACTAAAGGATTCATTTGTTGGGTGTGTCATATTTTTATTGTTAGACCAGAAAAGCTAAAAGGCTTTGTTATAGGGGTTCATTTGTTGATTTTATTAAGAGTTGTAAGACTGTTTTTTGAAAGTGAATGGTGATGGATTTTCTTGGAGATTTTTTTTTTGTAACCGAGGTGTCCGGGTCAGCTTACGCGCACCACAACTAATCCTCGGGGGAGACTAGCGCGACCACAACCCACTGTCACGATTTCCTGCTTACCTCATGGGGGAAAGGCCATTGTGAGGAGTCAAACCCAGGGCTTCTCTGTTGGCCTTAGTAACTCCCTTCTGGGCCGCCCTTGCCACTCAAACCAACCCATTATGGGTGATTTTCTTGGAGATGTGAATTAATTGAACGTAAATGATGTTTAAAATTTTGTTTTGTAGATCTCTCTTAACCGTTGGATGAGATTGAGATGAGGATGATTGGTTAGTGTCCTAATTTAAGTTAAAAAAAAATAAGTTGATATATATATATATATATATATATATATATATATTGTAGATTAAAAAACACCACATTTTAGACATAAATTGTGAGTCATTGGATCAATCTACTTTTAATAGTTAAGATTCAATCTAAAACTTGCCATTCTGGGGTTGCATTAATGATTTATATATATTAAATTGAATCTCAACCATTTGACACTGGATTGATCCAATGATTGACAATTAGGGGGTTGAAGCAGCTAGGGGCTAGGCTAGGCTACAACCCAGCCGGTATCTTTTTTTTTTTTTAATTGTAAATTTCCTGAGTTCAATGGAATACAGAATTTATTAGTAAACTAATATCAAAATTTAGCCTAATTTTATTAAATAGCCTACCCCACTTTTTAGAATAAATTTATGTATAATTTATTTCCAAACTTATATACTTTGATCTCTTATAAATCATATTATATTTTCCTCAACATATTGGATTTTCCAAAATTTTAGTCTTCTTAAAAGAGTTATCAAAAGCAAATTTATCTCGTCATTTGATCAATCTTCATTAAAATAATATTTTTCTATTTTCAATCAATTTTTATTATAACCAAATTAATATATAAAATTAATTTCCTTTTTCAATTTATCCATATTAGAAAAGAGTTCTCATTAGATAAGAAAGGAATTATAATGTTGACTTCGACTCAATAATAGATAATTTATATACCTTAAATTATCATAGAGCATAACTTCAATAATATTTATCTCATTTTTTAATTATATTTATTTTTATTTTATTATACTAAAATTTTAATTATTTTTTAGTATAGAATAAATATTTTCAAGGTTAGAGTTCATTATGTCCTCCTAATTAGGTTTATCATTTTTTTTAATTAATAAAACCTCTTTATAGAGGTTTACCAATTTTTCTTTTTAAATCTTTTCAGCCCACCAAAAAAAAAAATCTGATTAGGCCCTTGCTCACAATTATTTGTGTAGAAAAAGTGGCACCATGGAACCTAATTCTTGGAGCTGACATATTTTAGTTTAAATTTTTTGGCTTACAATTAGGCATCAATTTATAGTTATCTATCTCACGTAACCTGTCAAAATTAAAAGTAAAAAAATTTGTATTTAATGATACTAACTCATATATTAATATTATTTGCACATTGATATTTCATATATTATTTGTATATATATATATTGACACGACCCGCCCCTAGCTACACGGGTGAATCATGCCTAAAACTGTGTGCTACTGACTGTTTCTTAATTCTTGTCTTTCTTATGGAACAAACTTGAAACAATTCTCATTACAACCACAAATAAATTTAAATAAAACAATTTAACTATCACAACCTTAACACATCCTTGCATCATCACGTGTTTGGGCCTCCAAACTTTATAACTATATCACATTTTGCTTTCACCTGGGGGGAAAATTTTTAAAAACAAAGAAAAATAAAAACAAAGTTGTGAGTATAAAACTCAGTGAGTGGGGGTAAAAATATATTTGTAAATAAATCTAAAAGAAATTATATTATTATAAAATAAATCTTTGCTCTATAAAAAAAATCTCCATAATCCATAATTTTCATATTGTCTAAAATATTATAAAACTTTAAAATAAATTACTATTGAATAATTAAATCCATCAAAATACTACTTATGGTTAAAATAATAAAATAATCATCTTAAATCGAAAAATAAATATGCTCTTGATGATCAGGCTAAAATCATCACTTTAGTTATTTACTATGCAAAACATAATTTTCTTAAAAATCTTCTTTCAGAAGAAACTTTTAAGAATCATGCTTCTTTTTCAAACTAACTCATATAAACATATTCAAAACTCTTTTTATTATACTAAACAAGTACCCTTGGAACTGTCTCATCCTGCCTGGCGAGATCTAACATCGCATAGGCAGAACTATCTGAATTTCCTCATACCTGGTGAGATCTACATCACGCAGGCAGAGATATTTGTACCTGGCGAGATCTAACATCGCACAGGCCTGCTATCTAGTCATACGCATGCGTAGAGCTACCCTCAAAGGGCTAATGCGCCCAGATCACACGGCCCAAAAGCCTCTATGTGTGTCTGAACGGGCCCTAAAGGCCTTTATCTTTCTATCTGAAATCTGTTGTCTCACTGTCTAAGTAAGTTGGGTACTAGTTAGTATAATATAATTAAACTTTCTTATTTTTTTTGCTAAAACTGATTTCTTTTCAAAATTTGCTTCATATGCTAAATCATTGCTTCTCAAGCAAATTTATCAAAATTTGTAAATCTTATGTAAGCTGAACTGAACTCATAACATCTGAATCCTTGAAAATCTATGATAGATATTTAAAAGAGTAATTGCAATTACTTTAAGAAATCTCGAAATCAAACTATGAAAAGAATTGATCGTAATTATTCTGCTTATACACTTTTTATAAAATAGTAAAATATGCATCTATAATAATATAGAAAACGATTTATAAATAAAACATGAATCTTTCTTAAAAATGCTAGATCATTGTTTAAAACTAACTTTGCAACTAAAATTTATATCTACAACCATTTGGAAAACTAGATTTGAAATATCTTAATAATTGAAAGCAAACATAACAAATGAGTCTATTTACCCTCGAAAAATAAAAAAAAAGAAACTAACTTGAAATCTTCTGAATTTGCTAAAATTCTCAGAAATTCTATTAAATGCTAAATAAACATAGCTAGATAAATACTAAAACATATTTCTAATTATCCAGAAAAATAAATCTTCTACTCTTTCTAAAACTTTCTAAAATATCCATAAAATAAAATACTTTTCATTTCACTATAAACCATAATTTATATTTCTATCTCAAAATTTCATACATCATACTTTAACTCAAATCTTTTTGACTGTTCTAAATTTTTCATAATTCTGCATTTAGGTCCCTACAATTTCTGGAACAACTTTCTAAATTTGTAATTCAGCCCCTGTTTCGGCAGTTTTAAAATTTTACATTGTCACCCCTGCAGAATTTAAATTTTACTTTCCAAAACTTTTTCTTTTTAATTTCCTATTATTTTGAATATAAAATCACTTATCATTTTGTTAACCAAAACCACCATTTCTTCAACATATGTATTTATATAAAGAAAATAACCTAATATCTCAATTTTCTATACTAATTCATCTAATTATAAATGTCTCTTTTCCAATCATAAACAAAAACTTTCTACTTCCCACCAACATATAATATATATACATTCATGCTACAACTTTCACTTTAAATTTATTTTTCTCTTGTACTCAAACTTATCGAAACAACAATTACTATATATTCAAAACTAATCTACTAGCACCACCCATAACTATCTCTTCTATCCAAAATCTAATACTTTACACACACTTATTTTCCAAAATACATAAATTATCATTATTTATTCTAAAAACTTTTAATATAATTTAATTAATTAAACTAATAACTTAAATCATATGAAAAACCATAAATTTAATACACTTTAATATAATATGAAATTCTCAAAACATAATCCACTCACTAATTGGGTTGCACAACTCGGTTAGCTCGAATTTGATTCCAAAATCAACATTCCACCTATCCGACCACATTCCTCAACAAGAATTAATCATTCCTTGTCCTAACATCATAAAAGAGCTCATCACATCATATTCAATTAGTAATCAACTTGAATATTTAAAATTTTCAATATCCAACTTCATATCTTAATCCAATCAATCATAATTAACTCCATTTTCAAACTTCTTAAACAGAACAGTTCTTGTTCTTTGATTTTTAATAAATAATTTACTTGTCAGAATCGTCTAAAATTTTATAAAGATCTTTTACACATACATATCTAATGACATATAAAATTTCATAGCATTCCAAGTTCATTAAGTACCTCAAAATCTTCATGTTTCTAGATACAAAAATTCTGTAAATTCATTTCTAGAACTGACCTCTCCATTTTCCAAAATACATGATAATTTGTAATAAATTTGTAAAATCACAAAACTCTCCAGATTTAAACTAGACATATACACAAACTCGTATCCCAAATTTCATAATTTTTGAAGACCTCTAGATACCTCAAATCACTTACCCAAAACTGATTTTCGGCAGAAAAACTGAATTTCCAATAGTAAACAGTAAATTTCAAAAATTCATAATAAATTGCATACTCAACATTTTTCAGTGAATCTAACTTTAAACAAATCCTTGTGATGTCTATTTTAATATATATAAATTTCAGAATCAGATTCAAAGCCAATAAACTGTAAAAATGTTCGGAATTGCTACTGTTCACAGAACCCTAAATTTCTATCATTATCATCAAAACTCAAAATTCCCTCAAACAAATTCTATAACAATCAACAAGAATATGAAATACCTTGAATAATACTTCTAATTTCATCATTGTTTTTCCTTCTCTCTCTATCTTCTCTCTCTAAAAATTTTTCAAATGTCTAATAACTCCTCTAAATTCATATCTATAGTTAGAATTCAAGATATTGAATTTAATTTGGGTTAAAAATGAAATTATTACCTTGAGAAGCCCTCAAAAATCCTCCAAATTTGCCACTTTCCTTGAGCTCTCTCCCCCTTCCCACATCTGTCTTCTTCTCCTCTCTATCTAGATTTTTCTTTCTTTTTTTTTTGTGTCTTATAAAAATTAGAAGAAAGAGAAATGGACTGGGCTTTTGCACTTTGCCCAAATAGTGGCCCGTTACATATATATATATGTATGAGAAAGGATATTTAGATGCAAGACTTTTGACACAAAATTAAATATAATTTTCTAATCACTAATTTGCAAAATATAATAGTTGAGATGATTGATAAGTTGATAGCATTAAATATATTTTGTTGATTTTCAATTTCAATAACTAGATTTTGTGAGATCAATTATTAAAAAATTATGTTAATAAATTATGTTAAAATATCCCTCCCATGTATGTCTTATGCAAATTTAAATTCCAAGAACTCTTTGCAAAACAACACGTGAGAGATAAGTTCAACCAAACCATCCCATATCCCAATAAGCTCGTTGGCCAATTGCTCATCTACCAGCCCTTTTTCCCTTGAACATCATGTACGTGCCAATAATAACAATAGAGATGAAGATCAAGCCAAGAGAGCCAGAGTTGCGTAATTTACTTGAACTCCAATGCTCATGTACGTCTTAGACAAGGCAGGTCTTGCGTGCGCTACTGCCATCATTAAAATCCTACAAAAAGCAACGATTTCGTTTCAATTATTACTTTCCCATACGATTTCTCTTCATCGTTTTAGACACGTGAAAATGAAGGTGTGTCATGCATTTTCACATACATTTGCGCAGGGCGCATGAGGACTCGTTTGAATTTTGGTTCAATTGGTCAGAGCACCGCCCTGCAAGGAAGTCATGGGTTCGAGCCCGGTCAGTTCCGACAAATCCAAATCAAATAAAAAAAATACACTAAGGTATCTCTCAGTTTTTTGTTACACTAAGTGCAAAGAGTAGAATTTCATTCCCAATGTTATCCTTCTATTTTTCCTATTTTGTTTCATTTCCAATGTCATTTTTTTCCTATTTTGTTTCGATTCTTTATTTGGGTTTATTTGTAAACAATGGAAGTGGAAAGCACCTAGATGATTGTACAAGTAATGTAGCATGTTATAAAAAAGATAGAACGAGAAAGATAATGTCATGTGCTACAATTTGGTATCTATATGAAATTGTGCATTATTGCATTTTCTAGTGGTGTAGAATCAATGTTGCGCTAACATCACCATTTTGAATGACTCCTTACCCGTAGACGTTTTATTTGTTTGTTTCCTAGCCCCCACTATATGGGTGACTCTTCCATGCAGCAAGTGTTGAAACACGTCTCATTTTTTCTTTTCAGTATTTTGGACAAAGAGTGGGGGCTATTTATGGCAAAAAACAATTTTGAACACCCAAATTCTCTATCAAATACTGTGAACTTATTAATCATACTATCATTTTGTATAAGTAATTTTTTCTATGAATAAAGATATTTTCCAAAAATTTTCTCAAATCTAATTCCAAATGATTTGTATTGGTGATGTGACTTTCATTAAATGAATAATATTGGAATGATGCGTAAGTAATATATGGTAATGTTACTTTGAGTACACTAAAATTGTTGTTGAAATTAACTTTGAACTGCATTTTCATTAAGAATTCTATTATGTTTTTGCAAAAAATTGTAAGTAGAAAGGTCGATCCATCAACGCATGCATATGGTTCCATGATCGTACACATGTGTAAAGAGAAAGAGCCATTAGTGCATGGTTCCAAAATGTCGTTTCCATTCTTTAACGCGGACAGCTAGCTTTTTCCTTTTTTGCTCAGTAATTCCCACTATAAATTAAGATATAGCTCTCTTTAATTTCATTCTAAGCGCAAGCAAATCAAAGAGTTTCAATTTTCCACGTGAAATGGACCTATCAATCAAATCCACAGCAGTCTTCATTGCCTTGGCAGCACTACTAACCTTGGCTTGGAGAATTCTGAACTGGTTATGGTTGAGGCCAAAGAAGCTGGAGAGATACTTGAGACAGCAAGGACTAGATGGCAATTCTTACAGGCTTCTGTATGGAGACTCGAAAGAGAACTCCATGATGATAGAACAAGCAAGATCCAAACCCATCAGCATCACAGATGACATTGCACCACGTGTTGTTCCATTCCTTAATATAAAATAGGTCTTTATTTGCTTGTACGTGGAATTTAGATTTAATTATGATATTTACACCAAATAATTAATTCCACTTGGCCCATGTTCAATGCATTTCAAAATGCACAAGTCTTTTTGTCATACAATCTCTACTTTAATAGTTAGAGACCTACAATCTCCATTAAGATAAACAACACAACAACATTGTCTAAACAAAGTGTCTAAATTTGTATATAAGTTGTAAGTTTAATTTGAGTTATAATAAAGTTCTGTGTCTTCCATATATGACCATCTCATATATACAAACGAAAACTTTTTTAACATACAAGCTCTGGATCTTTAGACATTAATGATATATATATATATATATATATATATATATATATCTGTGTGCCTTTATGTGTGTGTGCGCACTAGGAATTTATTTGATGACATATCATGGAATAAAACATTCTTTTTTTCATAAAACAATTCATTTACTATAGAAAATATCTAACTCTTGGCATAACCCTAATAGTATGATGTAAAATTAATCCATATAGTAAAAGATCAAAAAATGAATTATTAATAAATTAATAACCTCGCTTAAATAATAAAATCTTATGATTCCAACTTGGGCCTGTATACTATATTAATAGTTTCACTAAATGTATCACATAATTTTTTTTGTTTCAAATTCTTTAGGGCCCAAACGAAAATATAAATTAATTATTGATAAAAAAACATAAAATAAAAGACACATAAATTGATGATATTAAGGAGATTTCTTATTGAAAACATTTATTTTCTAAATTCAACTCTTGTCCAAAACATAAATCTAAAGTAGATTTTTTATTCTCTGTATTTGAACTTAACTCTACTTCATCATTGATTTTTTTTTTGTAAAGCATGCATCACATTTAGTGTGTGCACATGCGTATTCATGTTAGGAAAGCAATTAGTAAAACACAACAATTAATCAGATCATGATCATTATTAGTCAGCGTATCCGTTACCCTTGAATAATTTTTTCCATCAATAGACATATTATTAGAGGGCTTAAAGTATTAATGTTAAGCCTATATCTACAAGCTTAAGCTTTTAGAAATGTAGCAAACTTAACATGGTATCAGAGCCATAATGACCCAACGGTCGCAGTTTCGAATCCCCCCCGTGTTATTTAAAAATTAATTAAAAAGTGTTGTTGTTTGGCCCACTGGTAAGACCTGTTGATGCATGTGAGGCTTGATCCACGTAGCAAGTGCACGGGACCCTTGCACATGAGGGAGCGTATTAGAGGGCTTAAAGTATTAATGTTAAGCTCATATCTACAAGTTTAAGCTTTTAGAAAAGTGGCAAACTTAACGCATATCACTATATTGTTCTAACTAACATACAACTCTTCTTAAATGAAAAAATATTCATATATCGATAAGTTAATAAATTATTCATTTACTGATAAATAAATAACCTCTTTAAAGTAATCTTTTTTCTTAGTCTTAACAGTATTCATTTATGGAGGTTTTATTGTATTTTGAGAATTGGATATTATATTGCTCAGTTTAATAGAAATATATTTTTTAGGTAATTTTTTTAATCCAAATTCTCTTTTAGGTAATGTGGTTTATAATTTAGTAATTGAGCATTCAAATATCATTGTTGTAGGATTTTTTTATTTCATATTTTAGGAGTTGGATTTTATATTGCTCATAATTAAAAATCCTATTTTTCTTTTTTTCACATTATTTATTTATTTATTCCAAGTTTGATTTTATTTAAGTATGGTTTGTATTTTTAATTGATATTTTATATTATTACTAATTTAATAACATGTATTTAAGAAAACTAACCTTATTTATAAACTCATTAAGATAATTGTTAATCTCAAATTATAAATTTTTTAATTAAAATTTATGTGATATTGTTTGTAAATTATTATATTTTGATATAAAAAACTAATTCAATCCAATTCAATCTCTTACATCTAATATAGTGTAGCAAGACAGTCTTACAATCCTATACGGTGTGTTTGTCATGGTATACCAAACGCACCCTATAGTTTTCACCTTTCAATTAGATAGTTAAACAATCCTATACGATGCAACAAAAGCACCTTATAGTTTTCAACTTTTAATTTGATTTCTCTATTTATTGGTTGATTTATTTTGAGCCTGAGGGTGGGGTTAGAATTTCCACCCAACCCAATGTAGTGCTAGGCCTTAGGGACCTTTAGCAACTGCAACCCAAGGCTATAACCCAACTTCCAATGTAATTTGATTACGTTAGTTTGATTTCTTTATGTGTTAGTTCTCGAATATTGGATTTTGAGCTTGAAGGCGGGGCTAGAATATCTACCCAGCCCAATCCATGGTGAAGCTCGGCGGCCCTTTAGAAGCCTTGCCTCAGGTTATAACCTAGGCTTCTAATTTAATTTGATTATGTTAATTTAATTTCATTGTGTGTCAGTTCCTAAATCCTAGATTTTGAGCATGAGGTAAGGCTAGATTTTATACCTGGTCCAATCTAGTCCTGGTATGAGGGACCCTAAGAAACCTTACTAAGGACTATAACTTGGGCTTTTAATTTAATCTAAGATTAGTTTTGATCAACCTCCACTTCTTAACTCATAAAAACTAGGGTGTGCATGGTACCCACCCACTTGCCCGAACTTGACATACCAACCATGGTATGGCGAAGGTAGGGTAGGGTATTGGGAGAAGTTTAGGGTGTGATATGGTAGAAATTTAAAATACCATTCATGGTATTGTATGGTGGCAAGTATTATGGGGAAATCGCCAATACCATACCATACCATACTTATTTTATTGTAGTTTTTATTTCTAACTTTCCTTTTTCATTCTTTTAAGTTTTAACATATATACTACCTAAGTAAATTATTATTTCTCTTTCTTTTTTTTTCTTTAATTTGAGCAAGATTAGAAGTTAGAACTTTGTAGGACTTAAAAGGTTGGACTTGAAGGTTGAAAGTTGAAACTTTATCAAAGGATTTGGATATGTAGTTGCTTAATTATTTGTGTTGTTATGGATATGTAGTTACTTGATTATTTGTGTTGTTATGAATATGTCGTTGCTTGATGTTTTTGTGTTGTTATGGATATGTAGTTGCTTGATGTTTTTGTGTTATTATGGATATGTAGTTGCTTGATTATTTGTGTTGTGATGGATATATAGTTGCTTAATGTTTTTGTGTTGTTATGGATCTGTAGTTGCTTGATTATTTGTGTTGTTATGGATATGTAGTTGCTTGATTATTTATGTTGTTATGGACACGTAGTTACTTGATTTTTAATTTAGGTAAAAAAATTATGAATCACAACATTAAACAATGTCAAAATAAGAACTCATTGTTTTAAAATCTTGAAAAAAAAAAGCTGTAAATAAGCTTCAAAATCATATAAAAAGACATGGTAAAACTTGGTAAAAATTCTGGTCAAACTTGATCAACCACCAAAAAATACCATATCATACCCGCCCCTATCCTATCATGCGGGGATATTACACAATATTTTATTGAAGGAAGGTATGGTATAGTGTAAAAATCCAAAAGCCAACCTATGGAAGGTGGGGCGATGGTATGGCCATACCATACCACATCTTACCCTTGCACACCCCTAATAAAAACTCATTTTTAATCTTTTATTTTTTGACAACTTTATCCTTATACAGAGTTACTTAAATGAGTCAATTAAATATTTTCATAAGCTTTCCTGCTTGTTATCTTTGCCGTAAGAATATGAGCAAAATAAAAATAGAATTAATGAATTAAATATTGATACCTGCAGATCATAATGCCATTTTTTAGGCTTTGGATGGCTTAGTTTCATTCTCTTTTCCAATAATAACACAAGAAGGAGCACGGGTTTCATTAACAACTGGTTTTTAAAAAATCTAAATAACCAAGTATAGATGCAAGACTGGAATGATCTAGGCTTTCTAGTTTGTTCATAATTGCCTTTTCATATTAGATCAATAGGTAAGTTGTGCTAATTGATGTATAATTAATAATTAGAGCAAATTTTTTTCTTTTCTACTTTAAAAATTATCCCTTCCTTATCTAGATGGAAGTTTTTCTATGCACATTGTACTCCGTAAGGTTTAGCAAAATTTTACGGATGATATGAAGTCAATTCCATATAGATCTAAGAAAAGTGAAAAAAATTATTATCTCTTATTTTGTTAAAAACTGAAAACTACATGTTAGCATATTATAAAAAATTAAATATCCAACTAAAGGATATTTTGGGAACTAATTGCGGTCTATCAAGAAATTAATACAAATTTTAAATAGGATGAATTCAGAAGTGGGGCTAAAGAGTTGGAAAATGGGAGCTCAATAGAGCAACTAAATTCTACTGTCAACTCTCTAAGTAAGATCATCTGAAGCAAGCAAGTTGGAGATGTTCTTAGTTGCTAAAAGTAGCTCTTCCTCTGGCTCTTTTGCTTGCCAATCAAATTCTTCCCTTCCTTTTCAAATTCCTTTTGGAATAGATGTTCTTTTGGGCTTTCTTCGTCCAAATCTCTACAAACAAGCATGGGTAAAAAATAAAAGGGAAAAGGACTATGCCATATGGCCGTTACAAATGAAAGAAAAGTCTTATGTGATACTAATGGGACACACTTGGAAAAAGGAATCATTAGCTAATAATACAACTGGATCAAAAGAAAAGAAGTGGAAAAGCAGAAAGAAGGCCATGGGAGAAAGCAAAGTAACGAGGCGATCAGAGAAAGGAGAAAGGGGAAGGGGGCGGCAAGCCAGTGAATGTGATACCGCCTTTCATCTTGACACTGAATCTTGATGATTAAGGTGGGTGAATTTATCTTAAGCCAATATGATTTGACAAGTTGCAGTCTAATTATACTTTCCTCAATATGGTTTCATTAGTTTTGAAAAATTTTCATCAAAATTGCAAATGGTAATTAGGAGTCAAATAGTAGCCTTGATGTGTTATTTGGCTCTTAGACTCATTGAGGCGCACTCCTGAAAGTCAATTCTTTATTCCAAGCATGGCCTTTGACAAACTATATGATAGACTTCACCAACGAGCTAGCAAATAAGCCACATGAAGTTTTGGAAAAGTTCATATAAATAGAAATGATAATTATTTTGGCCAAAAAAAAAATTACACAACCCATTTTTAATCCCTTGTCTAGCTTGATGACCCAGACGTGGCTCTAGGTTTTGCCATCTCTCTGAAATAATTTTTAGAAGAAACTGAGATTGAAGAGAATGAAACTTGGAACCATTAGCTTTAATGCTATTGTAAGAAACCACTTAACTTAAAAGCTTAAGCTATTAGGTTTGGCCCAACATTGGTATTTGAATCTAACACCATAAACTCCTTTTGTGGCCCTGAGCGGTAACCAAATTAAAGCAAATATATGAGTATATTTCAAAAAATTAAAATCATTGTCCTATATACGTCAACAAGATATTATTAAAATTTTTAATAAAAACATATGTCTCCAAGATCTTTTGTAGCTTGGTGAGGGATAATTATCACATAAAATATTGGAGCATATCATTATATAACGAGGAGTGAGGAGGGGGTAAGACTAAGGGAAAATTGAAAAAATGGACACAATTAGGGGCCCTTGATGAAATTTGGACACATCCTGAAAAATTTTTATGCCATAGACACTTTCTTCAGAAAAAGACTAAAATACCCTTAATAATTCAATTTATTCTGAAATGCCTCATTTCTCTCTTCTCTGCACTTACCTCTTCATATTTTTATACCTGTCTGTTGTAGTAACAATAAAACAAAGAAAAAAATTTTCATCTTCTTCTCTCTTCTTCACTTTTTCTCTCCCTGCAATTCCAATATCTCTCTCATCTTCTTCTCTTTTCTTCTCATATTTCCCTACACTTTCTTCTTTTATTCAAAACTAGCATCAATTCATGCCATCAAGTGTCGATTTTATGCTGTAGAGTGTCAGATTTTATATCGTCAAGTATCGGATTTCATGCTTTCAAGTGTCATATTTAATGTTGTCAAGTGTCGGATTATGTCGAGTGTCGGATTTTATATTGTCGAGTGTCAGCTTTCATGCCTTCGAGTGTCGGATTTAATGTTGTCAAGTGTCGGATTATGTCGAGTGTTGGATTTAATGTTGTCGAGTGTCGGATTTTCATGCTGTCGAGTGTCGAATTTAATGTTGTCAAGTGTCAGATTATGTCGAGTGTCGGATTTTCATTATGTCGAGTGTCTGATTTTCATGTTGTCGAGTGTCAGCTTTCATGTCTTCAAGTGTCGGATTTAATGTTGTCAAGTGTCAGATTATGTCAAGTGTCAGATTTTCATGTTGTTGAGTGTCAGATTTCATGCTATCAGATTCCAAACCGTTGTTTGTTTCTCTCTTGCCTTCTTTCTTCTCCTTTTAAAACTTAAGATGAAGAAAATGTAGTAAAATATAGGAAGAAGAGAGAAAAAGATGAGAGAGATATTAGAATTACAGAGAGAGAAAGGATGAAGAAGAGAGAAGAAGATGAGAGATAATTATGCAGATTTTTTTCTAAATTCAATTACATAAATAAGGATAAGGGTAATTGAGTCTTTTTGTCAAGAAAGTGTCTACGGCATGAAAATTTTTCAGGATGTGTCCAAATTTTATCAAGGACCCCTAATTATGTCCATTTTTTCAATTTTCCCTAAGACTAATCTTAATTAAATTTGTCTTTTACGAAAATCTGTAGATTTATATCATAAATTTTGTGTTTTTACTTATCTTTTGCAAAAATACATGTAAACCTTTTGATTTTCAAAACTACTTTGTCTAATAATTAGATATCTTAATTTTGAAAATCTATGCTTGTACTCTTTTTTACTTAATTTCTTGAGAAATTCTTCTAATCTTTGTATTCCTTATGCAAATTAATATACTTCCCCACACGGGTTGCTTTTGTTCTATCTCTATAGCTTTTGGGCTTGCTTGTTGTCTTTCTTTTACATTAAAAAGTACCTTGTTATTCTTCTTTTGTTTTTTGTTTTTTATTCTTTTTGTTGTCTTGTCCTTTGCTTTTATTGTACTTAATGCTACTTCTTTACCGGTAAAATTACTTTAAAGAGTAATGTTACTCTTACAAACTTCTTATTATAAACTCACTCATACAAACTGACGTGGCATGATTTGATTTGATAAATAAATACAGTGATTTTATAAACATATACCCATAATAAATGATATTAATTAATATAGATAATAGCGATCATATTAGGATGCCACATCAGTTTGTATGGGCGAGATTGTATAAGTAGTTTGTAAGAGTAACATTACTTTAAATGATTATATATTGGTTAAATGCAAGTCGCAAATTGACTGCCTTCATCTCTGGTACATAAATGTGTCCCGTAAGGTCAATACCACAGGAAGTGGAATGCTGGGTGCTATATGAACATCCAACGAAAATAGTAGATGATTTTCATGAATACTCCTAATATGGCATCATGACGATTGATTACATGCTTAGATTCATGATTCATTATAAAAAAGATTCCAATGCCACCAAAGGGGATGCTCAAAAAATCTTCACTAGTCTCAAATATCTTAAAATCCTCCAGCAAAGAGGCCTCATATTTGATGCCTTCATTCAATTTCTCCTTAAAGACCTTAATAATCCACTCCCTTCCAAGGTAATCATCTATTTTTTCAATGTGATTGTCATCTGAGACACTATCTACATCATTATTTTCATTATTGTAACTTACCATTAACTTCAATGGATTTAGGCACACCAAGGCATGGATGCTCCATTATCTTATTATTTTTTGTACACAAGCTGCCATAGCTCCAATATAACTGGAATCTACCTAGTTGAGATTGCACCATTGATATTACTATAAAGGCACTAAAGAGGGGTGTACGAGTTATTGAATTGGAGCTATGGCCTAAGTCCAAATAGAGTTGGTGTAGATGTTCGCCATGGACGGTATGAGTTTATTAATTTTCCTTCTTCTTCTTCTTCTTCTTGTTTGGGTAGCAGAGTATTAATTTGGAAGACTAAAAACTTTAGTCATATTGAATTTATTCAAAAATTGGAGAAAATAGCAAATTTTGCGGCTTTTTTGATTTTAATTAAGTAAGTTTAATGTTTTCTTTTTCTAAATTTCCTTGTTAATTAAGCTCAAGCTGTGGCCAAAAATATTCTTCAAGATGAAATGCTGAAGTAATTTCAAGTTACGCTTTTGAAGGTTGACACGGTTTTACAGTCACCCGCTATAGGTTGACGGGTGAAGCAGTTAATTGGTTAATGGACTGGTGAACCAGGCTTGACAACAAACCCGCAGATGAACTTGTTGGTTAAGCTATAGAAACAAAATCAGGGTTTGACTAAATTTAAAAATAACTTCGTTCGAATTTTGTTATTTTGCACATTGCCGAATTTTATTTTATAGCTTCCTTAAAGCTAACTCTACTTGACAACTTGTCTTATACATATGGATTAATTAATTGGCTGTGAAACCAAAATAATCTTAGTAATTTGAAAGGGAGAAAAAAAGAAAGTTTTAGTACAACTAAGGATAAAATTTTGTTACAAGAGAATTTAGGACATCGTCTTATGGAGTGGATCTTAAAAAATGCTTATGTGCAATCAAGGATAATGCATTTGTTGATTCCGAATATCCTATTCTTATAAACTTTGAAGACTGCCAAACTCTAAATCTAAACCTTCAAGATCAAGTTGCCAAGGTAAACATAACTTGCATTATGAATTGTACTAATGTTTTGTATCATATGTACAATTCTCTTGAGTGCAAGATTTTTGCTTATAGATGGTAACAAAAATATTTGAAGGCATGTTTTATTACCCTGATTATTCAGATCAATTTCCTTCACCAAGTACCTTGAAGAGAGAAGTTCTTATTCTAATTGAACCGCCAACAGAATGCCTTGAATCTGATAATGACAAGGTGCGTGCAGAAAAGAAAGATTAATCCTAGTATTGTTCCAAATAATTGTTTGAATGTCGACCATTCTTGTTACTCGTTTTTGAACCTCAATAGCAGGATAGGCTAGACAATGGAGAAATCATTGAGGAGGAAGCTGAGGAGAACGTTGCTCCTGAGTCTAGGAAATTGGATGCCATTCATACAATGAAAATGAAAGATCGATCAGATCTAATTCGACCAAAACTTATCCAGGGCAAAGTGAAACTCTTCGCATTAGTCAACAACAACTTGAAGATGCTATACAAAAAGATCTACGGCATACCAATAATATCCTGAGGTACAATTATTTGATTTTCGGTAGAGGTTATTTCATGCCAAGTCTTAAGAAACTTCACTTTTTTTTTTAATTTCTTGCTCTAGTTTCACCCAATTGAATATTCTCATGAGTGTATATCCTGCTGACCTGTGCATCGGTTCGTCTAACTACAATCCTTGTATGGGGTGGATGTTACTCTTTCGTTGCACACAACAATTCAACAAATGAGTTACCATATATGGAGTAAGTATCCAACCCAAAAGACTAGTCCATTAGGTGGATGAACTCCTCCCATATATAAGCCCTATGACCTTCTCTTAACTAATCAATGTAGGACTCCAAATGGGGACTATCCAAATGGGGGCTCCATGGGTCCAACAATCCCCCTCCTTAGACAAGGCCTAGACGGGTGGAGGCGTCATCCTTGTCTGAACCAATGATAATCACCTATAAAGACAAGGCCTCGGTGGCCTGTAACACCATCCTTGTCTGAATCAAATCAGTCATATTGTTGTCTTGGTTTAGCTCAGACACCGCTTGTTGTGCACAATGAAAGCGATTCGATAAAACAACCAAAATGCACAACCACAATCTTTGCTACATAATTGAATACAATGGCAACTAAAGAGGCAACCAATCAACCAACAATGTAGAAATAGAAAAACACCAATATTTAATGAAGTTCGGTATTGTTATCTACGTCCTCGGGCGCCGCTGGAAAAACTTTCACTCTCTTCAAAGAGAATTACAAAACTTCTTGGATCATAATACAAATTCAATAACTATTAAGCCAAACTATAATTACTCGAATAGTTGAGCCAAATTGTAATTATCCAAACAATTAGGAAATATTACAAATACCCAAAATCAAAGGAGGGGAAAAATTATACAAACTTTAAAGTCCTTAATGAAAGGCCCTGAAACTATAAGGTCTTATATTGAGACCTTAAGGAGAGAGAGAGGAGGGGGTGGGGGTGGGGGGTGGGGGGGGGGGTGGTGTGGTTAAGGAGAGCTTGAAAGGGACACTAAACACAAACCCATGTGGCTTCTTTTATAAGCCAACATGGGAGTTAGGATTTGCCACATAACCAATATGGGATTTTTCCCACTTGCATATAAGCCAAAAGCTCAACAAATCTCTACCTTGGCGGATATGCCAATCCATCACAAAACTCTTCTTTTTTCCGTATTCTCTATAAAAAATGCAACGCCTCCAAATGCGCCCAATGGCGTAGTCAAACTCGTACAATATTGATCAAGTCCAAACAATGACTAAACTTGATTGCTGTCAGAACCTTAGTCAACATATTTTTGAGATTCTCGACAGTCCCAATCTTTTGAAGTAAGATTCTTCCTTCATCAATAATCTCTCGCACAAAATGATACGGAATATCAATATGCTTCGTACGCTAAGTGGATAACACTCTAACTATCAGACTAAAGAGTGATATTCTTTTGACCAATTTTCAATTTGTCCAGCAACCTCTTTAACCAAATTGCTTCTTTCACAGCCTCTATCACTACCATATACTGTGCCTTTATAGTAGACAAAGCCACCGTAGACTGCGAAGTAGACTTCCAACTTACTGGTACTCTTGCAAGAATAAACATATAACCAGTTGTCGACCGACGTTTATCCAAATCATCAAAATAATAAGAATCAACATAACCAATAGCATACTGATCACACGTATCATTCCTCTTAAAGACTAAGCCAATATCTACGATTTTCAATAAATACCGTAGTATCTATTTCACTACTTGCCAATGTTCTTTACCAGGATCATGCATATACCTGCTTACTAATCCAACTACATGTGAAATGTCAGTTCTTGTACATACCACAACATACATAAGGCTACCCACTGCATTATCATATGAAACTCGAGACATATACTCTTGTTCCTCGTCTATACTAGGAGATAAAGATGCACTGAGCTTCATATGAGATGCACTGAGCTTCATATGAGGAACAAGGGGGGTACTTACAGGTTTTGACTGCTTTGAAATGCTAGACCATTGTAATACCTTCTTCAGATACTGCTTCTGAGTCAGACAAATCTTGGTTCTCCCTCTATCTCTGTAAATCTTCATACCTAGTATCTTCTTAGCCTCGTCTAAATCTTTCATCTCAAACTCTTGATTCAATTGAGTCTTCAACTTTTCAATTTCTTCAACATTCGTCAAAGCTATCAACATGTCATCGATATACAAGAGTAGGTAAATGAAAAAACCATCAAGTAGCCTCCGAAAATACACACAATTATCAAATTTGCTTCTTGTGTACCTTTGACCCATCGTAAGCTGATCAAATCGCTTGTACTACTGCCTCGAAGATTGCTTCAAATCATAAAGCGAGCTTTTCAGTTTGTAAACTAAATTTTCCTTATCAGCAACTTTGAATCCCTCTGGTTGAGTCATAGAGATTTTCTCTTCCACGTCACCATGTAAAAATGCAGTTTTTACATCAAGTTGAACTAGTTTCATATTCATCGGTGCTACCAAGGCCAACAAAATTCTAATGGAAGAATGTTTCACAATTAGAGAAAATACCTCATTATAGTCAATTCCTTCCCTCTGAGTGAAGCCTTTAGCCATCAACCTTGCCTTGTAGCGAACGTCATACTTGTTAAGAAATCTATCTTTCTTTGTAAATACCCATTTGCACCTAATTATCTTTTTACCCTTCGGTAGTTGAGCTAGCTCCCTAGTTTCATTCTTCTAAAGAGATTGTATCTCTTTGCTTATAGCTATCTTCCATTGATCAACTTCAAAATATCTGATTGTCTTTTTATAAGTGGAAGGAACATCATCATCTATAATTGGAAGTGCATAGGCTACCATATCAGAAAATTGAGCAGGTCTGCGAATCTTACATCTTGGCCTATTAACTGTAATAAATTCTTATTGCTATTGAGGTTCATGGGTAGAACCCTCTCTATCATCTCTCCATTCCTCTTCTGTCACAAGAGTACCATCATCTATCTCAACAGATCTAAGTGGGTTCAATATTGTTATTTCAAACTTCACCTGCTGCTGAATATGCTCCATCTGTTGTGGAGTACTATTCATCTTTGTCTAGTTTTCTGATTTCTTCAAATAGAAGACTCATCAAATGTCACATCTTGGTTGGATATAATCTTCCTTGGACTAGGACACCAAAGACGATATCTTTTTACCCCTAAAGCAAACCCCAAGAAAATCGCTTTCTCCCCAGGATCTAGCTTAGATTATTTGACATGATAATATGCAGTGGAGCCAAAAAACATGTAAAGAATCATAATCGAAAATATGTTGTCCAAACCATACCTCAAATGGAGTTCTATCACCAATAGCAACTATTAATGAGATGACACGCATAAGTCATAGCCTTAGCTCAAAATTCCTTGCCCAACCCAGAATTGGACACATACACCGAACTTTCTGTAGTACAGTTTATGCGCTTTGCCACCCCATTTTGCTGTGGTGTACCTCTAACAAAAAAAAGATGTATAATACCTTTATCTTGACATAATTTCAAAACTGATCACTACAATACTCATCATGATTATCTGTCCTAAGATGTTTGATCTTCTTGCTAGTTTGTATCTTAATCATCTTTTTTCAGTTAAGAAAAACACCAAGTACATCATCTTTAGATTTCAAGCAGTACACCCAAGTTCTTCTGAAAAAGTCATCAACAAAATTAACAAAGTAGTGCCTACCTCCATAGATACGGTTTTGGTAGGTCCCTAAACATCTAAGTGAACATAATCAAGAATACCCTTGGTATTATGAATAGCAGTGCCAAATTTCACTCTCTTTTGCTTTCCTATAACACAATGCTCACAAAAATCCAGTTTGTAGGTCTTTGCACCTTTTAATAAACCTCGTTTCATCAAATTGAATAAGGTTTTCTCACCTGCATGTCCCAATCACATATGCCATAGTCTAATGATCTCTAAATCTGCATCATTATAAAAAATTATGGTCGTTGATCCAATAACCGTACTACCGTTATAGTAATACAAGTTGTTCCTCCTTGTGCCTTTCAATGCCACAAGAGCGCCTGAAGTGATCCAAGGCTCCCAAAGAGATAAGATTTTTCTTCAACTTTTGTACATACCGAACATCTATTAAAACTCTAGTCAATCTATCATGATTCCTCAACTAGATTGAACCTATCCCAACAGTATGGGAAATATCATCATTGCCCATATACATAACTCCACCATCAAGCTCTTCATAATTAAAGCACCATTCCTTATGTTGACATATATGATAAGTACAACTCGAATCCATGATTCATTCATCATAACCAGAAGTGGATAGTGTTAGCCCTAAGGCTACATGATAATTTTGATGATAACAATACACATTGATTAATTGAGATTTACTAACATGTTTATTTATGTGCAAGAGTAAGATCATTGAAATAATTTTAAAATCAAGAAGAGGCTTATTAAAATGAAGTGTTGAAGCTAAGGAGAAGACTACATGTTAAAGGCACCAAAGTTTAAGAACAAGGATTGACTCAAGGAATGTGACACATGAGCAATATTCAATCAATTGGTCATATATATCTCTACAAATATCCAAATGATGTGATTCTTGAGCCTTTGGAAAGCTTACTCAATTTATAACATTTCATATGTTTTAATGAAATTCAAATTTCAAGTGCAAGGTTGTCCAAATCATCATACAAGTTGAAAGACAAATGGAAGCAGCTGACATGAGCACCGAATACTCCTTTGGACATATCTTGAGCTAGAAAAATCAAAATGACTTGATTCTTATGGAATTGGAAATATGACTTAATGAAGAACATTTTATATGTTTTGAATAAATTCAAATTTCAAATGAAAGGCTGACATAATTGACATACAATTCGGTGGACTGACACAGAGAAGAAAAATCAACTCACATGAGCACCAAATGGTGTTTTAGCCATATCTTAAGATAGAGATATCCAAATGCTTTGATTCTTAATGTTTTGGAAAATTTATTCAAATATGCAGATCTTTCATGTTTTGAAGAAATTCAAATTTCAAATGGAAGGCTGATAGAATTATCATTCAATTTTGTGGACTGACACAAGAAAGAAAAATCAAGTCACATGAGCACCGAATGGTGTTTTGGCCATCTCTTGAGATACAGATATCCAAATGACTTGATTCTTGATGCGTTGGAAAGATTATTCAAATGTGCAAATCTTTTATGTTTTACAGATTTTCAAATTTTAAACAGAACATTGACAAAAATGGAAGACAATATTACGGTTTTTATAGACAGAAAATTTGGAGTTGGTGTCTTCACTTGATTAAGTTCATCTCATTTGCCTATAAAAGGAGCCATTCTCCCATGCATTCAATAAGTGCAAGAGAAGCATTTTATCAAGCAAAAAGCAAGAGAAATATCAAGTCTAGAGAGCTTTTGTATTATTTATCTACTCTTTGAAGAGAGTTATACTTTTGTTGTAAAAATTATCTTTATTCTTGTATTGTGGTGAGAGTGAGATATTATTGTAAAGGATAATAGTTATCCTTGAGATAACTCTTGTTGTGTGTTATCAAGAGTTGAAGGAAGTTGCCTTGGTGAGGTTGTTCATCAAGAAGAACTCTTGGGGTTGTGTTATCAAGAGTTGAAGGAAGTTGCCTTGGTGAGGTTGTTCATCAAGAAGAACTCTTGGTGTGGTGTTATCAAGAGTTGAAGGAATTTGCCTTGGTGAGGGTGTTCATCAAGAAGAACTCTTGGTGTGGTGTTATCAAGAGTTGAAAAAAGTTGCCTTGGTGAGGATGTTCATCAAGAAGAACTCTTGGTGTGGTGTTATCAAGAGTTGAAGGAAGTTGCCTTGGTGAGGTTGTTCATCAAGAAGAACTCTTGGTGTGGTGTTATCAAGGGTTGAAGAAAAAGTCTTGGTGAGGTTGTTCATCAAGCAAGTTGTAAAGATTTCTACAACTTAGTGGAAAGCTTAGCTCGTGGAGCTAGGAGCCCGTGGATGTAGGCAAGGTTTCCCGAACCACGTAAATTGAGTTTGCACTCTCTCTATTCCTATCTCTTTATATTTACTTGCACTTATGATTGTTCTTTATTGCTATTCTCTTGATTGCATTCTATTTTCATCTTCTTTACCTTTATTCTCAAAGAAAGAGTTAAATAATTTTGATCTTTCAAGAAAGTTTTCTAAATCCGTTTTTATAAATAAAAACCCAATTCACCCCCCCTCTTGGGTTGCCATACCTGGGTCAACAAGTGGTATCAGAGCAAGGTTGCTCAATTTTTTAAATCTTAACGATTTTTGAGCTATGGCAACTTTTAATTCAACTTCATATGTTGAGGGACTTTCTATCTCTAGACCTCCATTTTTCAATGGAAGTGATTACTCTTATTGGAAAACTAGAATGAGTATTTTCTTGAAATCTTTTGATTATGATTTGTGGTCTATTGTTTTGGAAGGACCTTTTGTTCCTACCAAAATTGAAAATGGGGAATGCATGCTTAAAGAACCTAAAGAGTTTGGTGAAGATGATAAAAAGAAATTGAGTTTGAATGCTAAAGCTATGAATGTGTTATATTGTGCTCTAGATAGAAATGAGTTTAATAGAATATCTACTTGTTCTACGGCACAAGAAATATGGCACACACTTGAAGTAACTCATGAAGGAACTAGTCAAGTTAAAGAATCTAAAATTAGTATGCTAGTTCATAGTTATGAGCTTTTTAAGATGAAATCGGATGAATCAATTTCTGAAATGTTTACTAGATTTACGGATATTATTAATAGTTTGAAATCTCTTGGTAAATCTTATTCTAATGTTGAAATGGTGAGAAAGATTCTTAGGTGTCTACCAAAATCTTGGGAGCCAAAGGTGACGGCAATTCAAGAAGCAAAGGACCTCACCAAACTACCATTAGAAGAACTTATGGGTTCTCTCATGACTCATGAAATCACCTTGAAGGAGAGTGAAGAAGAAGATTGCAAAGTAGCAAACATGTGCTTCATGGCTTTAAGAGAAAATGAGATAAGTATTCTAAAACATGATCCTAAACTTTCATATGATGAATTACTTGAAGCATTCCAAAATTTACATGTGCAAGTTGATAAACAAAATTCAAAAATCAATGCTTTCAAAAAGAAGTCAAAAAATCATGTTATCTCAATTAGAAGAGTTGGTAGAAATAAATGAAGCTTTAGAAAATGAAAATGAAATTTTAAAGCAAAAAGATTTTGAAAGTTTGGAAAGTCAAATACATTTTTTAAAAACTAAAAATGAGATTTTAAAACAAAAGGATTTTGATAAATTAGAGAAAGAAAATATTATTTTGAAAAAGGAAAATAATGATTTAAGAAATATTGTTGATAGTTTTACAAAAAGCACAAAAAATTTGAATTCTATGTTACAAAACCAAATGTGTGTTTTTGATAAAAGAGGGATAGTGTATAAAACTCATAAAAATCAAAAGTATTTTAAAAACTATTTTGTTTATGCATCTTCTAGGAATAATCCTAATCATTCATTTACTTATTGTGGAAGTAAAAGACACAAAGTGTATTCTTGCTATATTAGGAAAAATCCTAATTTGAAACAAATATGGGTTGCAAAAAGTACCATAACTAACCCCCAAGGACCCAAGAATATTTGGGTACCAAAAAGTCTCTCTTTAAATGTTGATTGTAGAAACAAAGGAGTGTCAAACACAAGTGGTACTTAGATAGTGGATGCTCAAGGCATATGACCGGAGATGCCTCCAAGTTCTCAAGATTATTCATCAAGAAAGGAGGATATGTGACCTTCGGTGATAATGCCAAAGGAAGGGTAATCAGACATGGTGATATTGGTAACCCTTCTTCACCTATTATTAAAGATGTTTTGCTTGTTCATGGTTTAAAACATGATTTGATTAGCATTAGTCAATTGTGTGATAAGGGATATTTTGTTACTTTTGAGCCTAATAGATGTGTGATTAAGGATGTTAGTAACAATAAGACATTATTTGTTAGTAATAAATGTGATAATATTTATACAATTGATATTGATGTTAATGATCATGTAGAAAATTGTTTCATTGTTAATCATGATGCTTGGTTATGGCATAGAAGATTAGGTCATACTAGCATGGACACAATTTCAAAATTTTCTAAAAATGATTTAGTTGATGGTCTTCCAAAAATAAAATTTGAAAAGGATAAGATTTGTGATGCTTGTCAATTTGGAAAACAAGTGAGAACTTATTTTAAACAAAAGAAATTTATTTCAACAAATAAACCTCTACAATTACTTCATTTGGATTTATTTGGACCATCAAGAACTCAAAGCCTTGGTGGAAAGTATTATGTTTTTGTTATTGTGGATGATTATTCAATATTCACTTGGGTGTTATTCTTGAAAACTAAAAATGAGGCCATACAAGCTTTTTTTTTTAAATTTTCAAAAAGAGTCCAAAATCAAAAAAGGGTATTCTATTGTGTCCATTAGGAGTGATCATGGTGGTGAAGTAGACAATGTTGCATTTGAAAATCTTTGTGATGAAAATGGTTTTGAACATAATTTTTCCTCACCTAGAACTCCATAACAAAATGGTGTTGTTGAGAGGAAAAATAGGACTATCCAAGAAATGGCTAGGACCATGTTACTTGAAAATAATTTGCCAAAATATTTTTGGGCCGAAGCCGTTAATACCGCATGCTTTATAATCAATAGAGTCCATATTAGAGCTTTAATAAAGAAAACTCCTTATAAACTTTGGAAAGGAAGAAAACCCAACATTGGATTTTTTAAAGTTTTTGGATGTAAATGTTTTATTTTAAACACTAAGATAACCTTGGAAAATTTGATGCAAAAGCCGATGTTGGAATTTTTGTTGGCTACTCTAACCATAGTAAAGCATATAGAGTTTTTAACAAAAAGACTCTTACTATTGAAGAATCTATGCATGTTGAATTTGATGAAACTAATGTTATTTCTTCAAAGAATTTAGATGATGATATTGTTGAGGTAGAAAGGCAAATCAAAGAATCAAGGCTTGATGAAAAGAGCCAAGATGAATTACAACTTCAACAAGAAAAGCTTGAGGAAGTAAATGATTCTTCCCAAGAATTACCAAAGGAATGGAGGTATGCAAAAGCTCACCCTAAAGATCTCATTATTGGTGAACCATCACAAGGTATGAAAACTAGATCTTCTTTTAAGAACTTTTGTAATCATTTTGCTTTTGTCTCTCAATTTGAACCAAAATCTTTTAAAGAAGCCGAAAATGACGAAAGTTGGATTTTGGCTATGCAAGAAGAATTGAATCAATTTGAGAGAAATCAAGTTTGGGAATTAGTCCCTAGACCCAAAAATCATTCTATTATAGGCACTAAATGGATTTTTAGAAATAAAGTAGATGAAAATGGCACCATTATTAGAAACAAAGCTAGACTTGTTGCTCAAGGATACAATCAAGAAGAAGGTATTGATTATGAGGAAACCTTTGCACCGGTTGCTAGATTAGAATCAATTAGAATATTGTGTGCATTTGCATGTTATAAAAATTTTACATTATATCAAATGGATGTCAAAAGTGCATTTTTAAATGGTTACATTATGGAGGAAGTATATGTAGAGCAACCTCTTGGTTTTCAAAATCATGATTTTCCAAACCATGTTTTCAAACTCAAAAAGGCACTTTATGGCTTGAAACAAGCACCAAGAGCATGGTATGATAGATTGAGCAAATTTCTCATTGATAATGGTTTCGAAATGAAAAAAGTTGATACTACTCTTTTTGTTAAAACAAAAAATGATGATTTATTAATTGTTCAAATCTATGTTGATGATATTATATTTGGTGCTACTAATGTCTCTATGTGTGAGGAATTTTCCAAGTGCATGCAACAAGAATTTGAAATGAGCTTAATGGGAGAATTAAATTTCTTCCTTGGACTTCAAATCAAGCAATCAATAGATAGGATCTTCATTAATCAAGCTAAATACACAAGAGATCTTCTCAAGAAGTTTGGCATGGATAATTCAAGGACATATAACACACCTATGGGTACATTAACCAAGCTTGACAAAGATGAGAAAGGAAAAGATGTTGAGGTAACAAAGTATCGAGGTATGATTGGCTCTCTTTTGTATTTAATTGCTAGTAGACCTGATATTATGTTTAGTGTGTGTATGTGTACTAGATTTCAATCTTGTCCAAAGGAATCTCACCTTAAAACTGTCAAAAGGATATTTAGATATCTTCTTGGAACCATAAATCTAGGTCTTTGGTATACTAAGTGTGATAATTTTGATCTAATTAGTTATTCTGATTCGGACTTTGTTGGAAGTCTTCTTGATAGAAAGAGCACTAGTGGCTCTTGCCATTTTCTAGGACATGCATTAGTCTCATGGTTTAGTAGAAAACAAAATTCTGTTGCCTTATCAACCGCGGAAGCCGAGTATATTGTAGTAGGAAGTTGTTGTGCATAATCTCTTTGGATGAAACAAATTTTAAAAGATTATGGTGTGGTATTTGATCATATTCCCATCAAATGTGACAATATAAGTGCCATCAACATTTCAAAAAAATATCATACAACACTCTAGGACTAAGCATATAGAGATTAGACATCATTTTATTAGAGATCATGTGCAAAAAGGTAATATTTCTTTAGAATTTGTTCCCACCGATAAACAATTAGCCGATATATTTACTAAACCCCTTAGTCAAGATAGATTTTGCATAATTAGAAGAGAATTAGGCATGTTGGATATGTCTTAATTTTGCTTTAATATGATAATCTTTGAATGGTAGCATATGTTAAGGGGGAGAATATATTTAGGGGGAGTAGTTAATTTGATTACATCTTTTTGATGATAACAAAAGGGGGAGAAATAGTTGAGTTGGATTGCTTATATTCATAACAAGTGCCATTCTTTTTGCTTATTATTGATTTTATTTTCATTCTTGATTTTAGATTATATTTTAAAGCAATCAATGGTTTGTCATCATAAAAAAGGGGGAGATTGTTAGCCCTAAGGCTACATGATAATTTTGATGATAACAATACACATTGATTAATTGAGATTTACTAACATGTTTATTTATGTGCAAGAGTAAGATCATTGAAATAATTTTAAAATCAAGAAGAGGCTTATTAAAATGAAGTGTTGAAGCTAAGGAGAAGACTACATGTTAAAGGCACCAAAGTTTAAGAACAAGGATTGACTCAAGGAATGTGACACATGAGCAATGTTCAATCAATTGGTCATATATATCTCTACAAATATCCAAATGATGTGATTCTTGAGCCTTTGGAAAGCTTACTCAATTTATAACATTTCATATGTTTTAATGAAATTCAAATTTCAAGTGCAAGGTTGTCCAAATCATCATGCAAGTTGAAAGACAAATGGAAGCAGCTGACATGAGCACTGAATACTCCTTTGGACATATCTTGAGCTAGAAAAATCAAAATGACTTGATTCTTATGGCATTGGAAAGACGACTTAATATGTTTTGAAGAAATTCAAATTTCAAATGAAAGGCTGACATAATTGACATGCAATTCGGTGGACTGACACAGAGAAGAAAAATCAACTCACATGAGCACCGAATGGTGTTTTGGCCATATCTTAAGATAGAGATATCCAAATACTTTGATTCTTAATTTTTTGGAAAGCTTATTCAAATATGCAGATCTTTCATGTTTTGAAGAAATTCAAATTTCAAACAGAAGACTGACAGAATTATCATTCAATTTGGTGGACTGACACAAGAAAGAAAAATTAAGTCACATAAGCACCGAATGGTGTTTTGGCCATATCTTGAGCTAAAGATATCTAAATGACTTGATTCTTGATGCGTTGGAAAGATTATTTAAATTTTCAAATCTTTTATGTTTTGCATATTTTCAAATTTCAAACGGAATATTGACAAAAATGGAAGACAATATTATGGTTTTTATGGTAGGTAGAAAATTTGGAGTTGGTGTCTTCACTTGATTAAGTTCATCTCATTTGCCTATAAAAGGAGCCATTCTCCTATGCATTCAAAAAGAGCAAGAAGAAGAGAAGAATCTATCAAGCAAAAAAAACAAAAGAAATATCAAGTCTAGAGAGCTTTTATATTCTTTATCTACTCTTTGAGGAGAGTTGTACTTTTGTTGTAAAAATTTTCTTTGTTCTTGTATTGTGGTGAGAGTGAGATATTCTTGTAAAGGATAATAGTTATCCTTGAGAGAACTCTTGTTGTGTGTTATCAAGAGTTGAAAGAAGTTTTCTTGGTGAGGTTGTTCATCAAGAAGAACTCTTGGTGTGGTGTTATCAAGGGTTGAAGGAAGTTGCCTTGGTGAGGTTGTTCATCAAGAAGAACTCTTGGTGTGGTGTTATCAAGGGTTGAAGGAAGTTGCCTTGGTGAGGTTGTTCATCAAGAAGAACTCTTGGTGTGGTGTTATCAAGAGTTGAAAAAAGTTGCCTTGGTGAGGTTGTTCATCAAGAAGAACTCTTGGTGTGGTGTTATCAAGGGTTGAAGGAAGTTGCCTTGGTGAGGTTGTTCATCAAGAAGAACTCTTGGTGTGGTGTTATCAAGGGTTGAAGAAAAAGTCTTGGTGAGGTTGTTCATCAAGCAAGTTGTAAAGATTTCTACAACTTAGTGGAAAGCTTAGCTCGTGGAGCTAGGAGCCCGTGGACGTAGGCAAGGTTTGCCGAACCACGTAAATTGAGTTTGCACTCTCTCTATCCCTATGCTCTTTATATTTACTTGCACTTGTGATTGTTCTTTATTGCTATTCTATTGATTGCATTCTATTTTCATCTTCTTCACCTTTATTCTCAAAGAAAAAGTTAAATAATTTTGATCTTTCAAGAAAAGTTTTCTAATTCCGTATTGATAAATAAAAACCTAATTCACCCCCCTTCTTGGGTTGCCATACCTGGGTCAACAGATAGGTGACCAATTAGATATATAAGTAAGTTAATATCATCCTTATGCTCAACAACACATGTATCAGAAATAGCCTTGCCCTTATTTTTCTTTTTTAGCTTAGGGCAATATTTCTTCCAATGCCTTTTCTCACGACAAAAGACACACTTATCTTTTTCTAGTCTCCCCCTCGATCGAATTTTTCCTTTTTCCTTGTTTCCTACTTTGACTATGCCCTCTTATTGTTAATGCATCTACTGACTCATCCCTATGTTCTCTTTGGTCTTTCTTACGAATTTCATAATTTAACAAAGCAGAAGAAACTTCTTTAAAAGATAGTTTATCTTTCCCATGGATAAGAGTAATGCACAAATGATCTAATTCATTAAGAAGTGAGCCAATTAATAAAGTTTAATAAATCAGTAATAAATCAGAAATGAGCATCCAGATGCTCGTACCTGGTTTCAACTTAAGACGAAACAATCTTTTCAATAGATACAGTCGATTCTCATTACTTTTCTTCATATATTTGTTTTTCAGTGCCTTTGATAGTTTGCTTGCAGATATCTCTTTTGTGAATGGATACTTCTGTTCTCTATACAGACAAGAGCAATCAACCCATAAGTTTTTATATTCAACCTGTCTTAGTCTCTTGCACTAATATCTTCTGGTTTTGTTTCTTCCAAAACAATATCCAAATCTTGTTGATACAACTCATCTAACACCTCACTCTGCCATAAGCCAAAATTATTTCGACCATCAAATTTTTTAACGTCTATTTTTGCATTTGTCATAGTCATTTTCTTCTCTGGTATAGTTGACGATGATGCCATCATTGTCTCTCACAAATAAGTTTGATACACAAAATTCTCCAATAACCGAGCTCTTACCAAACTATTATGTTTAATAACTAGCAATCCAAATTCAACAGCATAGAATAGCAGTAAGTGCTTTAATGAAATAGCCACTCACTAAACCTAGAGGACCAGAAGCTAAATTCAAGCTCTAACACCACTTGTTATGCTTCCTTTGCACACAACAATTCAACAAATGGACAACTATATATGGAGTAAGTATCCAGTCTAAAAGATTAGTCTATTAGGTGAAGGAACTCCTCCTATATATAAGCCCCATAACCTTTTCTTAATCAATCAAAATGAGACTCTAAATGGGGACTCCATGGGTCCAACAATGGATGCATGGAGCTTAAATGGTTACATTGAATATGCAGGTTAACCTACTTATTCTCAGGGGTAAACAGGAGTGGTAATGCTTTAAGATTTTATGATAGTAATTGATTGTTCACAATCTTCATTCATTTATTTTTATGAGTAGTTTTAGTTTTTAAAAGGAGTATTGATAATTAAGCCCCAGCTGATCGGTCAAAGTTGTTACATACTTGTTATATTAAAACCTGATTACGATCCGAAAACTTAACGGTGGATTTCAAGAAATTAAGGTTTTCTTTCCAATTCTCTTCTGTGGGATGTCTCACATACATACCAAATAAAATGGCTGCTAACAAATTTATGAGAAACTTAGATTTGTACCTTAAGAAAAAAAAGGGCCAGGCTACATATATGGGAAAAACTGCTC
Organism: Boswellia sacra; assembly: GCA_013180625.2. NCBI lineage: Eukaryota > Viridiplantae > Streptophyta > Magnoliopsida > Sapindales > Burseraceae > Boswellia > Boswellia sacra. The sequence goes on from SNVD02013269.1 coordinate 729,686, forward strand.
AGTCGTCGATCAAATTGTTTGAACTTAAGACAATTTTCTTAAGTGGATTACCAAATTAAAACCTACCTGCTTGTGATCAATCTTTTAATGCCTGTGATCTGCTTGTGATTTGTTACCTGACAGGGAACTAGAAAGTATCTTTCAGTTATGCAAGGAACGTTTAGAGCCAGTGGTGGTTGCAGTTATGTGAAAAAGCCTCATTTTTTGTTGGAAAGCCCTAATTTTCTACAATATTTGACGGTGAGTGAACTTTTGCAGTATCATGAAGAGTACATATATAATGTTCCCTTTCTTAAAGCAACCGAAAATCAACATTTTCAGGTCAATCTATAAGGGAGAAGGTTGGCATTTGGATTTTCGTCTCGCTGCCTGGTATCAACGTCGGCCACCTTGCTTCTTTGTAATTGTAGGATAATAAATAATAAATTATGTTCTATTTCTTTTTAATATATCATCTATGTGCTCAATTTTTTTAAATAATATATTAAAATCATCTGATTCAACTTTATTACTTATCTTCTGATCTCAGTTTGTCAAACTGATCACTGAAGACAATACCTCCATCTACTGAAGCCATACCGCCTCCAGTCCTCCAAGTTATAAAATTCATGGTGAAACTCTGGAAGTAATTTATGCAGGATCAGCCAAGTCCAATGTTCTGTCAACAACTTTGCACCAAGATTCTGCCTTCTTCTTCCTAAGTTCCTCCGTTAAATTGGGCTTAAAGATGGTAGAAGTCCTCTTATTCCTTTCTCCCAAAGTAAACACTTCATCCTCTTTCCAAAACCCCATTGCCAATCCAGCTGCAAAAGCTGCTCCGAGGGCTGTTGTCTCTATATCAGCTGGTCTCACCACTGGACTTCCTAAAAGGTAAGCCTATAAATAAAGGATTATTAAAAAAAAAATTCTAAAATTAAAATCGGCTACCAAAAATAAATGATACCAACACTAGAATTAATATCATTCAGGAAGAATAAACTACATATGACTGCAAAAATTAACTATCTCAGAAAGCACTAGTGCAGCCCAAACCTGAATTTGCATCAACAGGTTATTAACAGTGGCACCTCCATCAACTCTGAGTGTGAAATCCTCACTTTCATCGTTTTCCATTGCATCCTTTCGCATTACATCCAGGACATCATTCACTTGAAAGCATATACTTTCAAGCACAGATTGAGCAATTTGAGCCTTGCCTGTAAACCTTGTGTTAATATCGGTGTGTCGAGCTGGTGTCGAGATTCGTCTAGTGTTGTTGTCGAGCTTGTATCCTTTGTTGCGTTGTTATTTTGTCCAGTGTCGAGAATATTGTTGAGATGTGTCGAGATATGTCGAGTTGATTATGTCGAGATATGTCGAACTGTGTCGAGTTGATTATGTCGAGATATGTCGAGACGTGTCGAATTGATTATGTCAAGTTATTGGTGTCAAGTGTGGTTTTGCCGAGCTTCGATTTTGTCTAGTGTCGAGACCTTGTTGAGTGTCGAGTAGTTGTTGTGTCATGATTGTCGCGTGACGAGAAAATGTCGAGTTTTCGAGATCATGTCCTGTGTCGAGCTTATATGCATATCGAGCTTGCTCATATGCATCATGTCGAATTGGAGAGTGTTGATTGTCAAGTGTCGGTAACGAGATTGTCGAGTGTCGAGCACTTGAGCCGAGAGTGCTACTGACGAGTTCTGATTTGGTAATAACATGCATGTGCCATGCACAAGTTATGTTTTGATCAACTTGTGATGAAACAAGAATATTAGTTTACTGTTTCTAGAATTATAGGAAATATTTGATTTATAAATATCTCCTAGGATTAGGATAATATCTTGTATCCTAATTAGAATAGGAGATTATTTATTTATCCTAATCTCTTTAGGTATTTAATCACTTCCTATTTTTTTCTCCTAATCCTAATGTGATTTTGATTAGATCTTTTACAGAATTTCTAGGAGATTTTGTCCAGGCCTCTCATTATATATATTTCTTGTAATAACCAGGCGAAAAAGAGACGTTGAAGAGAGATTAAATTGGTTAGCTGATTTGGTTGTAAGAGAGTCTTGATTTTGGCATTCCATGAATTGAGAGAAAAGCTTCAACGCAAATTGGAATGTCTTCTTTGATTTAATTTCTTGAGTCTTTTGATTCATGTATGAGTGGTAGAAATCATACATGAGTTGTTGATTGAGTCTGTGTGAGTTAGTGGACACTTGGGATAACTTGCGGGTTAAGTGTTTATGTAATTCAATGTCAGACTTTGTGTGTTATGTTTAACTTAACAGAGTGTTGTTAAGTTATCTACGATAGAGAGTGGGCAGTGTCACTAGAGTTTATGATCTTTGCGAAGATTTTGTTTTACAAAGATTAGGTCAGTATGTGAGGGTGAGTCAGCACTGTAAAAGGTCCTAAAGATTGTACAAACAAAACTTAGTGAATTGCAGCTCTATAGCTGTCCGTGGACGTAGGTTTTATAACCGAATCACGTAAAAATCCTCCTGTGCCAATTTACTTTACAGTTTACTGTTTTTTTTTTATATATAACTACATACTTCCAAAACTCTCAATTGGTATCAGAGCAGGTTCACTGATAGACAAGTGAAGAATACGATCAGGTTGATCTGGAAGAATGGAGTTTATTCGCAATGGAGGATCCGAAATACAACCACCTATCCTTGATGACAGTAATTATTCATATTAGAAGGTAAGAATGATGATGTATATTAAATCTCTTGATGATAGGGCATGGACTAATGTGCTTAAAGGATGGACACCGCCAACAAAAGTGAATGCTTTTGGTGATTTCGAAGCCAAACCAGAGGATGAATGGACTGATGAAGAATGCGGACATTTCAACTGGAATTCAAAGGCTCTTAACGCAATCTTTGCTGTAGTGGACTTAAACAATTTCGGATAGATTTCAAGGAGCAAAGTGGCCAAAGAAGCATGGGACATACTTGAGGTAAAACATGAAGGTACTGTATTTGTTGAAAGATCTAAGTTGATGAGATTAAATTCTCAGTTTGAGAATCTGATGATGCATGAGGATGAGTAAATTTCTGAGTTTTACTCTAAGATATGTCATATTACAAATTCAGCATACACGCTTGACAAAACTTTCACTGATACAGAAATTGTTAGCAAAATAATTAGTTATATTCCAGATAAATTTCAACCTAAAATTTCAGCCATTGAGGAAGTTAAAAACACTAATGAGATGAGGGTTGATGAACTGATTGACATTCTCCAAAATTTTGAAATTAATCAGAGTATTAGGAAGCAAAAAGGTAAAAGCATTGCATTCAATGTGAAACTTAAAAAATCTAATGATGAAAATAGTGATGAGCTTGATGAAACTGATTCTAAACAGATTGCTTTTCTAATAAGAAATTATGTCAAGTTTATGAAAAGAAATTTCAGGAAAAAGAATCAAGGAAAGCCATCAAACTCAAGCAAAGAAAAATTCAGAAAGTTCAGCAAGGAGAATGACAAGAGGAAGCCAAAACAACAAGAAAAGAAAGGGCAAATTTAGTGTTATGAATGTTCTGGTTATGGGCATATTGAATCTGAATGTGCTAATCTAAAAAAGAAGAATAAAGGATTGACAGCAACCTGGAGTGATGAATCAAAATCTGAGTCAAAAGATCAAGACTGCATGAGCAACTTTGTTGCATTTACTGTATTTGTAACTGACAAAGGAAAGGCTGTTATGTATGACATAACAGAAAATTGTAGAACCAGTATTGATCATTCAGATGAAGAAGAAGGACCAGAATATTATGAAGAGTTGCAAGAGACATACAACACACTCTATGGTGAATGGCTTAATCAGAAGGAAGAAATCAAAATCTTTAAGAAGAAGATTGGGGTGTTGGAATGTAAAAAATCCTATTCTGAAAATCGTATCTCGGAGCTAGAGACTATTTTGACAGACAAAACAACATATATTGAGAAAATCACAACAGAACTAGTTGAAAGCAAGAGATGTATTGATCAACTCAAAATTGAAGCAGCCAAACTTGATCAGGTCTTGAGTCTTGGAAGAGACAATTCTAACAAACATGGATTGGGGTATACAGAAGGTAATGTTGCTTCTTCATCAAAAACAGTCTTTGTGAAATTCTGAACTTAACTCTTTAAAATCGAATCCTAACACCAAGAGCAATAAGACATTTGTTTCTCCTCTGAGTTCCTTCAAATCCAGTCTTGAAAAGGTAATAAATTTATTCCTACTTGTTATTTTTGTCACAAAAAGGGACTCATTCGATCTAGATGCTTTAAATTGTTGAATCTTTTGCATAAAAGATCAAAACAATTCAAACTGTTACCAAAATCACAACTGCAGTGGGTTAAGAAAGACAAAATAGTATGTCATGTCGCATTTACTGCACTTAATCATGCATCTAACGATTTGTGGTATTTTGACAGCAGTTATTCCAGGCACATGACTGAAAATAAACAGCTTCTAACTGACTTTAAAGCATGCAAGGATGGTAATGTCACATTTGGAGATGGAGCAAAAAGTAAGATAATTGGTAAAGGTACTTTGAATGTCAAAGGCCTACCCAATTTTCAAAATGTCTTGTTAGTTGAAGATTTCAAAGCTAATCTTATTAGCATTAGTCAGATCTGTGATGAAAAGTATACTATTAATTCACACAAAACAAATGCATGGTCTTAGATAATTCTGGAAGGTAATAGATCTTCAGATAATTGTTATTTGGTAGAAATTGCATTTCATGGTAGGACTTCAGATTTAGAATTGTGGCATCAAAAATTAGGGCACTTAAATTACAACGACTTGGTTAAATTAACTAAGTTAGGTGCAGTAAAAGGAGTTCCTAAACTTGATGACAAAGTTAATGGAATTTGTGGACCATGTCAAATGGGAATACAAATTAGAAGTTTACACAAGTCAATCCACATCTTAGCACATCCAAAATACTTGATTTGCTTCACATGGATCTTATGGGTCCTATGCAAGTTGAAAGCATTACAGGTAAGAGATACATATTTGTTTGTGTGGATGATTTTTCTAGATATATTTGGGTTGATTTCATTAAAGAAAAATCTTACACTTTTGAAGCTTTCAGGAATCTTTGTGTTAAGCTTGAAAATGAGTAGAACAGGAACATTGGCAAGATTGTAAGGACAAGAAGTGATCATAGAAAGGAGTTTGAAAACATTAGCTATGCTGACTTCTGCAAATATCATGGCATTGACCATGAGTTTTCAGCTCCCAAAACCCCTGAACAGAATGGCATTGTGGAAAGGAAGAATAGAACTCTTCAAGAGATGGCTAGAGTGATGCTCAATAGCAAAAAGTTGACCAAGAGGCTATGGGCTGAAGCTATAAGCACTGCTTGTTATATTTTAAATAGAGTTTTTCTTAGACCCGGTACTAACCAGACACCTTATGAAATTTTGAAAGGAAGAAATCCAAATTTGAAATATTTTCATGTTTTTGGATGTAGGTGTTACATCTTAAATGACAGAGAGTAGTTAGGAAAACTGGATCCAAGGAGTGATGAAGGAGTCTTTGTGGGATATGCTCAAAATAGCAAAGCATTTTGAGTTTATAATCTGAGAACTGAGGCAGTCATGGAATCTACAAATGTAGTATTTGATGATCTGGACGATTATGCAAAGTACTCACAAGAGGAAAGCATAACCAGCTTCACAGATGATACAAAAAAATCAGATTCAGACAGCAATAATAAAGAAGATTCTGTTATGAAAGAGGAAACAGCTGTTGTTACAGTCGATGTAACAATAAATAATTCAGATTTGAATAAAAATTCAATCAGGAATGATGATGATAGAAAAGATCCACCCATATGGATTCAGAAGGCACATCCAACAAGCTCTATCATTGGAACACCAGATGGCATGATGAAGACTTGAAGCAAGGTACGAAACCAGGTAAGGTTTGCAAGTTATGTTTCTTTAGTTGAACCAAAAAATGTGAAAGAAGCATTAAAAGAAGATGTTTGGATTTAACCCATGCAAGATGAACTTAATCAGTTTAGAAGGAATGAAGAATGTGAATTAGTTCCTAGGCCAGACAATGCAAATGTCATTGGAACTAAATAGATATTCAAAAATAAAACTTATGAAAGTGGACAAGTAGTAAGAAACAAGGGTAGACTAGTTGCACAAGGTTACACACAAGTAGAAGGCATAGACTTTGATGAAACCTTTGCACTAATAGCTAGACTTGAGTCAATCAGATTACTACTTGCAATTACTTGTTTGCTTGATTTTAAGTTGTACCAAATGGATGTTAAAACAACATTTTTAAATGCTATCTCAATGAAGAAGTCTTTTTTGAACAACCTAAGGGATTTGAAGATCCTAAACATCCTGATTTTGTGTACAGATTACACAAAGCTTTGTATGGTTTGAAACAAGCTCCTAGAGCTTGGTATGAAAGGTTGACACATTTTTTGATCAACAAAGGTTATAAAAGAGGCAGCAATGATAACACTTTATTTATCGAACATGCATGTAACTATCTTATTGTTGCACAAATATATGTTGATGACATTGTTTTCGGATCAACTAACAAAAGCAAAACTAATGAGTTTGTTAAGTTGATGCAGGAAGAGTTTGAGATGAGCATGGTAGGAGAATTAAATTTCTTTCTTGGATTATAGGTAAAGAAAATGAATGATAGGATATTCATATCTCAATCAAAATATGCGAAAAATCTTGTAAAGAAATTTGGGCTTGAAAATGCCAAACCAATGAAAACTCCTATCAATACGAATCTTAAACTTTCAAAAGACAATGCAAGAAAAGATGTTGATGCAAGTTTGTACAGAAGTATTATTGGCAGCCTGCTATACCTCACGGCAAGCAGACCAGATTTGTGCTTTAGTGTAAGACTTTGTACAAGATTTCAAGCAAATCCAAAGGAATCACATCTTGTAGCAACTAAAAGAATCATCAGGTATGTTCACGGAACATATGATTTGGAATATGGTTCTCTAAAGATACAAATGATTATCTTGTATGGTTTAGTGATGCTGATTGGGCAGGAAATGCAGATGATCGAAAAAGCATTTCGGGAGGTTGTTTTTATCTTGGTACTAACTTGGTTTCATGGTACAGCAAAAAGCAGAATTCTATTTCTTTGTCTACTGCTCAAGCTGAATACATAGCAGTAAGGAGTTGTTACACACAACTATTGTGGAAGAAGCAAATGTTGAGTGATTATGGTATTGAACAAAAGCCTATAATTGTGTTTTGTGATAATACTAGTGCTATAAATATTTGCAAAAATCGTGTTCAGCATTCTAGAACAAAACACATTGATATTAGATACCATTTTATAAGGGAACTAGTAGAATCTAAGGTGATACACATTGAACATATCTCCACTGATAGACAATTGGCTGACTTGTTCACTAAGGTATTGGATACAATAAGATTTAAAAATTTAAGAAAAGCCTTAGGCATCTGTCAGTTATATGAATGAATACAGTATGCTGTTATGTTATTCATATCTGTAGTATCATAAGTTTTCTTCTAAATTATCATGTGTGAGCTGTGATATAAAATTTGTGTGTATAATAAGATACTGATTTAAAATAAAAAATAGAGAGAGGCCTACCAATATATGATGTGTGAAAGCCATCATTGAGAGTAACCTCAGGGTATCTAAGAAATATGTTGAGGTCACCCACTCATATGAAAAGGGCTACATCTATATTGTGTGAAAGCTACTATATTAATCTAGAAAAATTCACATTGAAATCAATTTTTGTGTGTGTAAGAAGCATGCTCAAGTTGATCGCTCAATTGAATCACGAAGAAAAAATAGCGTTCATGTGAAAATTACATAACTCTAAAATATGCTTTCTTAGAATGATTCATATGATAATTCATATATTACTGTTATGTTATTGTTAACTGTGTTCTGTTATATTTTTCATAACAATGTATTTTGTGCTTACCCAAAATTTAAGTTTCTTGTGGGTCCATGTGTCAAAATGCCATGTCAGCATTATTGAATTGAAGGGGAGAAGTTTCAGTGACGGGAATCCTAATTCTATTAGAATTCCTTGTTCTAATTGGAATCAAATTTGAATTGCTGTCTTTTAATGGAAGTTATGAAACGGTTTTGGAAATAGATTTCACATTAAATTTTGTTAAAAAAAATTATTTTTAACAGCCGAGTATATTTCAAAATAGGTTTAGGGCTTTTTCTATTCATACCATACTTCAACAATAGCTTCTCCACTATCCTGCGTCTTCTTTCTCTCTTTCTCTGTTTTGAAAAATTTATTGCAGACTACAAACCCTATCAATGGCGACCTCATCTAACTCGACAAAGACAGCCAGTTCTTCATCTTCCCCCAACGGTTCCAATTACAATAAGAATGACAGCATTCAGTCATCTCTGACACAACACACACATATAGAGATCATCGTTGATCCCGCCATCAGTGAGGATGAGTAAGTGCCAATGAGAAAGATAAAGGATAAAGTCAACCCGAAGTACAACAAATTCCTCACAGCGGCTATCAAACAGAAGTTTGTGAAACACACTTCACAGCGAAAACTGCAGATGGAAAGGCCAGTGAAACTGTCGGATTTAAACACATATGGCCTGAGTGAGATGATTGAGTCTATTTACTGGACTCGAACGGTATCAAACTTCCTACCCCCTGTGAAAACTTTGATTCAGGAATTTTATGCTAATATCTCTACTTCCGTTAATGATCTTAAAAGCTTCCTGTATCACAAAGTTTATTGTAGAGAAAAGTTTGTTAAGTTCTCTCCAAATGTCATAAACACTTTCCTAGACATTCCCATAGGCAGCTTACATGCATTAGATGAAGAATTTAACATGGCTGAAGTTGTTAAGGAACTGACTGGTCGAACAGACATTGAATGGAAACCAAGAGATGGTATAGACCAGCAATACCTTAGGAAGAAATATCGAGTGCTGCATAAGATAGCTCAATTCAACTAGCTTCCTTCTTCCCATCAAAATCAAGTTCGGGAAGACAGAGTGAAATTTCTATACTGTTTAGGAACCAATCGACCAATTAACTTTGGTTTGCTAGCTTACAGGTCAATTGTTCAGATTAGTTCTTATCACTCTGATTATTACTTGCTTGTGTTTCCTTGTTTGCTTCAAGGGATTGTTGCACTGAATAGCATCCCTATGAGCTCTAATGAATAGACAGAAATTTTGTCTAAACCTATTATAAAGGGATTTCTTCAAAGATTACATGATAAGACTGACTTACCTGTATCCAAACCAAAGCCTCAAAGAGTCAAGAAAAATAAAATGATCACTATTGCAGAACAGCTTACTTTGATCAATTTTGCTTTGGCTGAAGTTGTGCAGGATTTAAAAGCTATCAAAGAAAGACAGCTTGCCTTGGAGGCAAGATTTACAAGGCACTATGGTCCAGCAGAGGAGTCAAAGCCAATGGAGACTGAACATAAGGCTCTTGAGAAGACAGATGATCCCACACCAGTTCTTGATACTCCTATGCCTGCTGAAACTGAACAAATGCCAACAGCTAGAACTAGCTCCAGAAACTATTGTTGAGAAAGATATAACAGCAGAACAATAGCCAAAACAAAAGAAACTCAAGTCAATCGCTCAGGGAAGAAACTTGAAGAGAAAGAGGAAAGATGACAAGGTGAAGAAATCATCTGACAACCTGAAGAAAAAAATTGACTCCACAGCTCCTACATTGCAGGATGAGTCACTGTCAGATGAACAAAAAAAAATTGAAACCGTGATGAAACAATCTTCACCAATTGCTGAACATGACCCTACTATCTCTTCACTCCCTAGAGCAGAGCATACTACCTCTCTACCATTCACACAGTCCCCCCCTCATGAGGATCCAACCTCATCTCCTGCAGCCCAATTAGGGGCAAAACACATAGAGGAACCTCTTCTTGAGACAGCACCATCTGTACCAGTCACCTCTCCACCAGCTACAACAGCCAAAGTTTCACTGATTCCCACTCCACCAACTGTTGTTGAGTTCACCACAACAGAAATCAATGCAGAAAAGTGTGACAGGGAGATTCACAGAATTGTTGCTGAAGTCACTGCCACCTCCTCTGATACAGTTGAAGAGCAACCTGCTCCTGCCGCTTCTGAGCAGGCAACACCTACTACCACCAGGAAGCGATACAAAATGAAGGCTGGCTGATCCAAAAACCTGGCAGTTCCTCTTTCCCACCAGTTTGGAAGTCTCCAAGACTTCGTTAGTGCTTTTGGCACTTGTGTTGAAATCAAGGGGGAGAACGAGAGAAGAATTTTTTTTGATAATTTTTGTTCTTCCTATCTAACTGTTATTTTCTATTATCTAACTGTTATTTTTTGTCTGTTTGAAATTTTGGTTACTACTTCTTCTCTAGGGTTGTAAGTAAAGGGGAGTAAGGCCTTATGCCTATATGGATGCATTCAAACTATTATGATGTTATGTATGTTTATGTGTGCTGTGATATCTTTGTTTGATGAATGGTTTGCATGATCTAATATCATTATTACTTTGTTTTTAAATCTGATCATGATTTCATTGTTAATCGTCTTGCAGGATATACATATTATAATAGTGTTCTGTTATGTTTTTTTTTTTGTAACAGCTCACATGTTATTTTTACTAGAAACAGTTTAGTGCTTTCATCACAAGTTGCCAAAAAGGGGGAGATTGTTAGTATCGATGTGTCGAGCTGGTGTCGAGATTCGTCTAGTGTTGTTGTCGAGCTTGTATCTAGTGTCGTGTTGTTGTTTTGTCTAGTGTCGAGAATATTGTCGAGATGTGTCGAGATATGTCGAGTTGATTGTGTCGAGATATGTCGAACTGTGTCGACTTGATTACGTCGAGATGTGTCAAGATATGTTGAGACGTGTCGAATTGATTATGTCGAGTTATTGGTGTCAAGTATGGTTTGTCGAGTTTCAATTTCGTCTAGTGTCGAGACCTTGTTGAGTGTCGAGTAGTTGTTGTTTCATGATTGTCACGTGACGAGAAAATGTCGAGTTGTGGAGATCATGTCTTGTGTCGAGCTTATGTGCATATTGAGCTTGCTCATATGTATCATGTCGAGTTGGAGAGTGTTGATTGTCGAGTGTGGGAAACGAGATTGTCGAGTGTCGAGCACTTGAGCTGAGAGTGCTAACGACGAGTTATGATTTGGTAATAACATCCATGTGCCATGCACATGTTGTGTTTTGATCAACTTGTGATGAAACAAGAATATTAGTTTACTGTTTCTAGAATTATAGGAAGTATTTGATTTATAAATATCTCCTAAGATTAGGATAATATCTTGTATCCTAATTAGAATAGGAGATTATTTATTTATCCTAATCTCTTTCGGTATTTAATCACTTTCTATTTTTTTCTTCTAATCCTAATGTGATTTTGATTAGATCTTTTACAAGATTTCTAGGAGATTTCGTCCAGGCCTCTCACTATATATATTTCATGTAATAACCAAGCGAAAAAGAGACGTTGAAGAGAGATTAAACTGGTTAGCTGATTTGGTTGTGAGAGAGTCTTGATTTTGGCATTCCATAAATTGAGAGAAAAGCTTCAACGCAAATTGAAATGTCTTCTTTGATTTAATTTCTTGAGTCTTTTGATTCATGTATGAGTGGTAGAAATCATACATGAGTTGTTGATTGAGTCTGTGTGAGTTAATAGACACTTGGGATAACTTGCGGGTTAAGTGTTTATGTAATTTAATGTCAGACTTTGTGTGTTATGTTTAACTTAACAGAGTGTTGTTAAGTTATTTGCGACAAAGAGTGGGCAGTGTCACTAGAGTTTATGATCTTTGGAAAGATTTTGTTTTACAAAGATTAGGTCAATGTGTGAGGGTGAGGCAGCACTGTAAAAAGTCCTAAAGATTGTACAAACAAGAACTTACTGAATTCAGCTCTATAGCTATCCGTGGACGTAGGTTTTATAACCGAACCACGTAAAAATCCTCCTGTGCCAATTTACTTTACAGTTTACTGCTTTATTTTATATAACTGCATACTTCTAGAACTCTCACCTTGTAAGTCCAAATAAACATCCACAAGCATCTTCTCGCCACCTTAGAGCAAACAAGCCATTAAAAGCAGGTACAAAATAGACCCATCAGTTGAGTCAACCTGCATTGCTAATTCCTCAATTTGGGCTGCACTACCGATCACACCAAGACTGTCTCTCAACCACTGAATTACAGCACCAGCAATACCAACTTAACCCTCTAGAGAATAATTTGTAGTGGCTGATAGACCAAGTTTATAGGCCAGAGTGCTCAAAAGACCATGGTTTGACTTGACTGTACTTTCACGAGTGTTGAGTACAAATGCACTAGTACCATAAGTGCATTTAGCCTCGCCTTTTCGGCAAGCTTGTCCTAACATGGCCGCATGCTGATCACCAAGACATCCTGCAATTGGGATACCAGTAGCTACCCATCCTTTCCCAATTTTACCTATAATTTCAGCATTACTAACAATTTTGGGTAGAATTGCCGCTGATATTCCTAATGTTCCCAAGTTGGGTTTGTCCCAGTTGAGACTATTGAGATTCATCAGCATGGCTCGAGATGCATTAGTGACATCAGTCACATGCAAACCTCCATTCAAACCACCAGTTAAATTCCATATTAACTAGGTGTCTATAGTTCTAAACTAGGGATGGCAAAAACCCAGGGCCGGGGACCTCCATCCCCGGCCCCGGGAAGGCTTTTAATCCCCGTCCCCGGGGGATTTAATCCGGGGGTCGGGGAATTCAATTCCCCAGATATGTACGTGGATTATAGTTAAATATGATGCAAAAAGGTAAAAAAAAAATAAAGCTAAAACAAGCAACCTGCCAAAACACTCGACAAACTCGACAAAACTCGATAGAGCTCGACACGACTCGACATGTATGTGTCAATTATCGGATGATGAATCTGACACTCGATGTCTTCTAAAATAGACTGATATTGATTGTCAGGTGTATCATCCGACACGACTCGACATATAGGTGTCGAGTGTCGGATGCAACGTCGAGTGTCGGATGCATCATCTGACACTCGATATATCATCCGACACGACTCGACACTTACATGTCGAATCGTGTTCGATGAATCATCGAGTGTCGGATGCATCATTCGACACTCGACGTTTATATGTATGTTGTGTCAGATTATGCATCTGACACTTGATATCAGTCTATTTTCGAAGACATCAAGTGTCGGATGATGCATCCGATACTCGACACTTACATGTCGAGTCGTGTCGAGCTTTATCGAGTTTTGTCCAGTATTGTCGAGCGTTTTGACAGTTTGCTTGTTTATATTATCGTAAATTAAATTAAATATATTTTTATATTTATTTCAGGCCAGGGCCAGGTCGAGAAGCTTAGTCCCCAGACCCAGGCGTTCCCCGGGATTACTCTCCCCTGCCCCGGCTTAAATCCCCAGAATTCCGGGTAATTTCCTGAACATTTTTGGGCCGGGGAGCCGGGTACCTGGACCCTCCCGGGTACAATTGCCATCCCTATTCCAAACACTGAATCCCTGATTTTATAGCTTCTTTGACAGAATCCATGTTTTCCATTAACCAAAGCAGCTTTGTTACACTGAAATAGGTGCTGATATGTAACCCAGTTGCCTCCGAAAAATGGAATCTTCCACCACTAAACTTTTCTTTCAGTTTCTTGTCATTAAATTACCTTTAGACATCAAAGGGAGGAATTCTAAAAAATGCATGGCATGATTCAAAATTATGAAATTCTAAAAACAAAACTGACCAAAGTTGATAAAAGTAATGCCCTAACCCAATTCACAAATCACAATTGGGAAATCCATTTTACAAGTATCGATTGAACACCGGAGAACCTGTTCATATTAAGCATTTTTAAGGAAATGAATTGGTTGACCTGTTAATTATCTCTTCAGATTCAAATCTTCTATGAAAAGGGTATTTAAATGACAAAACAAAGAGCCAAAAATAACAAGAAAAAGTGAATTGGCTTACGTGATAGAACTTGTGTGACCATCCATCCAAACAATGGCAGGATAAAGAGGTGAACCAGTAGATTTGCTCCAAAGCAGAGTTGTCTCTCTTTAATTAGTTAACCCAATTGCCTTCAATCCAGTATCTACATTGTGACCATCCGCTTTCACCAAATCCAGCGCCTTTGCCATACACTCCCTCACACACTCGAGTATCTCTATCGGACCATGCTCCACCCATCTATCACTCCATGAAAACAAAACCAATTCGCAAACTAACAATAACCCATCAAAGCAAGCTCACAACTGAATGAGTACCCAGCTTTTGGGTAGAACTGAGTGAGCTGGAGCTGGTGTGATCCGAGGGTCTGAAAGTTTTTGTCATAGAAGATGAACCTGGTACTGGTGGTGCCTTGATCAATGGAAGCAATGTATATTTCCTTTTCTCCTTCCCACATTTTTCTCTTGTTTCTTCCTTTCACATCTTCAGTTGACATTTTCCTCTTAGAAAAGAGAGAGCAGAAGACAAAATTTATGAGAAAAACAATCATTGTTTACTAGGAAATTTTCTTGGAAGAACTTTGGTCACCACTAACACATGACCTTTTTTCCATTTACAAAAACGGATATATTTATTACAAGTTCATTCTCAACATATATAAAACCTTAAGAGAAATTGAACTTCCCTAATATTTATGATAATAATAGTAATAAATTAACTACATTATTTATTATTAACGGTAGAAAAAATGGTAAGAAGGCAGATGGTGCATGAAGAAGCTAATACATTTATGATTAAGTAGAATGGTAAAAATCTTATGATCATGCAATGCAAAAAGTATGGCTATGATAAAGTTAAACTTACATGCAATTGTAAACAGAACTCTTCAATGTTAGAGCCTGTTGGATGAAAAATCAGGATGACCAATGAAATTAATTTTTCAAGCCACATCACCAAGGTATACAATTTTTCCTTGTACTTTAATTGGAATAACTGGGTCTTTTATCCTACACGGCGGCATAACTCCTAGGATGGTGGTTCCTTCATTATTGGTTTGGTCGACAAAGACTTTATGATTACTCCTATTATTGAGAATTCTTGGTTGACTAGATAACTACATAACAAGCGTCTTATTTGGTCGACGAAGGATACGACTTCCAATTTCACCTTCAAAGATATTGCATGGCATAAGTTACTAAATCAGAGCCGTCAATGTCAGAAAAAGTATTTAATAAGAACTTCTCCTCCTGGGTTCAATGATTATTTCCTAAGTTCAATAAAATTTAATAAAATATTAGGGCACTAGATTTTATAGAAGCCTCTCTCCAAGTGTCTCCATGGCTCTAGGTGTCACTGTCAACTCCCTTGTATGCAGTATAGTGTCAACCAAGCTCCATGCATCTCGCCACCTGTCAACCATGCTGCATGCATCTCGCCACCTATAAGCAAATTCTCCTATAAATATAGTCTTTGGCTGCAAATCAAGGTTGGGGAGCAATTTCTCTCTTGAAACCCTCTCTTTCTATCTCATCTCCCTCTGGTCGACCAAAAATTTTCACTCCATAGTTAATCTTTGACTTGAGCATTGGAGGATTATCGTCGGTAACGCCACCGATGCCTCTGACCCTTTATTTTCTATTTATGTGCAGATCATTCGAGCCACTAGAGCCTCGGTTGATCAAAATATAACATCCATCTTGACGGACACGTGATCCAAAATTTCCTACTTTCCTCTCCTTTTTCACACACTCCATCACTGCCTTCTGGCTGAGTTAGGTCCTCCACAACAAATACAAATTTTACTGTTGAACAGGAGATCGACCAATTTTCAGCATTAACAGTTGGCACAATCTGTGAGAACTCTGACAAAAAGCCATATATATCGCTATAAATAACCCACCAGAAAGGAATGTCCTCATTGAGGATCTCCATAGTGTTAAGAGGGGTCAGGAGTGATGAAGAGAAAAAGATCATGACAATAAGATGCAGTGGCTATTCAAGAATAATTGAAGCTTATGAACCAACAAAATGTTCAAATGCGAACCCAAATACAAGCTCTTGCTACTCAAGTAAGGAATGCTCTATATGTTGATGGCGATAAGGCCTTGGTAAATGATCCAGGTGCCTCTGGTCAACCGCACGGTGCATTGGCTAGTGGAATGAGTGCAAGTAAGCTTCGTGGTTATGGAAAGAAAGGACCATATGATTCTGGTCGACGCACCAATAAAGCATTAGAAAATCAATATCATCTTGATCATAGCCGCTCTGGTAGTTCAAAAACAAGAACTGTAATATCCTATTTTTTTTGTAATGTATATTATAACATGTGTTATGGTTACATGTGTAATATATGTATTAATGTGTTATGTGTTGGATTTGTAATGTAATAGATGAGAGATGATGGGCTTAATGGAAAGGAGAAAAGGAAGGGAGCACTAAATGGAAATTGTGCTTTATGATATTTAATAAATAGGAAGAATTCTAGAATTTCTTCCATCCTTGCTCTCTAAACACACGTTCCAGCCCTTCACTCCCTCTAAGCTCCACACACACACACACACACACACTTCACCAAGAATTCAAGCAAGCAAGTGGTAAGAACTCTTCTCTCCTTTAGAATTCTTGTGCTATTGTGTATGTATTTGCAAGAATTCTTTTGGGTTGTGATGTGAGTATGTGAATTGTTGTTTGTGCTGCTGGAAATTTGTGTGGAAACATGAATTTGAATGAGTTTTGAGTGCATCTAAGCAAGAGGATGAAGATATAAGCTAGAATTGAGAGTTTAGTTTAAATCCTGGAAATTTTGTTACACTGAGCAGTGCATGTTCCAAAAATTACAAAAAATCAGTGGGACATTTTCTTGTTCTGAAATTTTTATGGATGAAAATAGACATGTCCAGGAGTGTATAGCAATTGGATTCATCAAAAATTCGAAGTAGGTGATTTGTAGTGAATTTTTGAATTTCTGGTATGGTATTGCACATTCCCCTGTCTTAGAACAGAGTAGAGGAAGACGATTTTAATTGAAGGTCCAAATCTTCATAGAATTACCTGATTTTTGGTATGCAAGTCCTTATATGAGACTGTAAATTTTCAATGAGATTTAATGTCTGTGTGAATTGTTATATATTTTTAAAGTTGGATTGTTAAAACTGGAATTTTTAGTTTTCAAAACAGGGCAGTTAGAAATAAATGGCTTTTAATGGGTTAAACACCTTGAAAAGCCCTGATTTTTGGTATGGAGGTATATACATATGTTATATACCAGCCTGTAAATTTTTGTAGCCATTTGAGTGGGATTGAAATTCCTACAAATTTTTAAGTTGATAGTGCTCAGTGAAGTCAATGCAGTGGCAGGATGGTTGAGGTAATGAATTTGATTATTTTGAGTGATCTAATGACCCCAATTTGCTCTAAAAATTTTAATGAGACATGAGGTATGTGTCTAAAAGATTTCTACCAAATTGTGTAAATTTTGAAAGTAGACAAGTGTTGTTGTAAATTGTTTGTCAAAGTAAGTATAGAAATAGAGCCAAAAAGGGGAAATGTTTTACAATTGTATGGTGACCTAAAAAGAGATTTTTGTTTTATTTTTAGGTCAATCAAAAGCATTGAAAAGCAGCCATACGAGGTAAGTAAGCTAACTATTCTGAGGCCACAATCAATTGTGTACTGTATGTATGTAATTTTATGGATTGTAACACTATTAAGTACTAGCAACTTAATGCTTGAAAGTGAGATATTGTGACTGTTTTAGAAGGTTGATATCAAACTTCTTTTATGTGTGACTGATTGTGAATGGTGAAACATGATTGGCATGCCAAGACCTAGGAAGTTTAGCTCTCATAGCTTGAGGGGAGGTCTGGACCATGTGTTTCTCTAGATGAAATTCGGTAGCATGGGCCCGGTATCACCCGGATTGTCAGACTAGCCTCGAGCTATTTCAAGTGTAGGCATCTAAATGTATTTATACTGTTCTGTACTGTTCCATGGCTTGAGGGGAGGTCTGGACCATGTGTTTCTCTAAATGAGATTCGGTAGCATGGGCTCGGTATCACCCGGATTGTCAAACTAGCCTTGAGCATTCCTTACTCCCATGGCTTGAGGGGAGGTCTGGACCATGTGTTTCTCTAGATGAGATTCGGTAGCATGGGCCCGGTATCACCCCGGATTGTCAGACTAGCCTTGAGCTATTATATAGGAACTGACTGTGAAATGAAAAGTCCTACCTTGATTAGAGAGTCTTTTCCCCTAGATGACTGTAATTGATACTGTGAAAGCTTCCTCAATATGTGATTGTGATTATGCATGAAAAAGGAATGAGTAGAGAAAGGTGAACTCACTTATGTGAGGTTGAATCGACCTATAGAGGTCTAGAAAGAAAATTTGCGCGGGAGCGCAAATGTAACCGAAGTGAACTCGAAGCATTTCTTTTCTTTACAATTTACATAATGCTTGTGCAGTTAGAAATGGATAGTTTCATACTGTGGATTGAATTCTATTGTTATTGTTTATTGCTGTATATTCGCTTAGCTTACTTACTGAGTTTTACTCATAAAAGTTGTTGTGTGCCTCAGGTGCTCAATAGATTGAGCTAGGGATGGAGGACTTTTGGCATTGTTGACAGAGTTTCCTTGGCAACCATAGACCGCTGCTCTATATTAGCATAGCCATACTATAAAACTTCTTTTGATTTTTGAATGTACATAAGTGCAGTAGAATGAGGTGGTTGTCATTAGGAACTCTATTTGGAGTTATACTTATATTAATCTTTGAAAGAAATATTAGAGTTCACATTTAAATGACTGTATAAATGCTATATTTTGTATGTCGCGTATGGGTTGTGATAGTAGTGGTTTCGAGTATGGGTTGTGACAAGAACCAAGGATGATTTGGATGATGAAGACATTTGACATTCCCTGGATTCGCATCGTAAAAGTAAAAGACGACATGAGGAGCGAGAAGTGGATAAAACCCAAGAGGAGTTGAGGCTGATGCGCGAAGTGTTGCGCACCTTGAAAGAGGCACAAAGAGAAAGAAATTCAATGGAAGAAATCATGGGGGAATTAGAATCTCCTTTTATTCCTGCAGTTGCGACTATACTACCAAGGAAATTCTCCATGCCCTAGATGGACATGTACAATGGGCTGGTCGACCCAGTAGAGCATATGAAGTTATACAGAGAGAATGGCACTTCGACATATTTCTGAGGATTTTATAATTAATTAGTGTTTTACTTATTTGATAGGTTAACTAAGATTGAAGAATTGAAATAAAATAAGCCAAGGTTATGGATTTGATTTTTGTGTAATAAAAAAAGCTTTTTAAATTATTGAAGTCATTAGTGAAGTCAATACAATCCAATTTAATATACAACTACAAAAGCTTTTAGATAGATGTATTTAGGGATGTCAATTCGTATCAAGCGTGTCCACACATTTAATTATTCGTGATAAGACAAAAAAGACGAATATGACATGGTTATTAAACATGTCACTCACATGTTATAATCGTATCATATTTACTTCACATAATTGACTTAATGGTTTAACCTATTTATGCATAATATATCATAGTTTATATATTTATTTCAATTAAAATTATTCTTAGAATATAAACAATTGTTAGTATAAAAGACAATTAAAATCATCGTAATTTACTATTATATAGATTAATTTACTTTATAATATAAAATTTTCAATTTTATAATATATATGTTGTAAGTAGGTAACAATTCATATCATTAAATAGGTTTGCAAGTTATAGATTGATAAAATATGTTTAACTATTCATGTCATTAAGTGGATTGGTGGTTTGAACATTCTCAATACGAATTTGATCCATTTATTATTCATGTAAGGATATAGTGTCATGTACATGTCATGTCGAAAATTGACACCCCTAGATGCATTCATTGTAAAATACAAGGGCAAAGAGGAATTTATGATTTCTTGCAGCATAGATGAGTCTCTCGATTTAGGTGAAGTCTGAAACAACCTTTAAAGCGACTCAAGATGCAAGTATAATAGAAAAGTAATTTTGGAAGGCTAATTAAAGTTGTCTAAGGATAGAGAATGCAAGTGGTTCCATAGTTTCCTAAAGTGAACGAAAAGTAGGAAATAACAATTTCTTATTGATCTTGAAGGCATGTTGGGTTAATTTCTTTCAATAATTATTTCGGGCTTCTGTTAAGAGAATCAAAGGAGTTGGACATGAAATGAAGAGAAGGCTACACCCAGGAGCAGTGCAATTCAACTAATGGCGATTGGTTCATCTTTATTTTCAGTTTTTAGTTTAGTTGTGTTACTAGATTATTTAGACAGGGGTTATGAGGAAACCAATATCTAATGAATTTTTTTTTATTATAATCACTTTGTTCAATTGTTAATTGAATAAATAACTTCATCATGAGTTCTAGCATGTATTTCTGATAGTTATGAAATTTTAATTAAGTTAGCCATGAGTATTAGAATGGTTTCTATTAATTTATTTGATTTATTGTTTTTCAGTTAATTGGATACATTAATGAATGCTTAGGAATTAATCTTTGGGTGGGGTCATTTGTAACAACCTTTTTTATTAATGCAACCATTTACTTAACAAACCCCCTTCCTAAATTGAAAATATTAATTTTTATTTTATAAACCCAACCTAATTCCAAATATAAATCTTAAAATTACTTGATTTTCTAAATAAACTCATCGTTTAAATATCTACATCCACCAAATAATTAACATCTCTTCTTTCAAAGAAAAAAAAAAACCAAAAACTTTTGCCGCTTGTCATTAGAATTGATTACGCTAAAAGTTCATTGAATAAAAAAGGTCAATTTTTGTTCTTGCAAGCCAAACACACTGCCACAAAAAGGAGCACCTATTCTTGCATTGATTTCATCTCTTATTCACAAAAACTACATGCTACCTCGCCTCTCTCCACTCCTTTGCACCTTCCTCTCCCCTACCACTTCAATGGCACGAATCCTTACGGGATTTTAGGCTCCACCCCAACCCAAGCGCCGTCTCTTTCTTCCCCTTCTTCAACCACATCTACATCCCTTGTCTCATATCTCAGTATTGATGGAATTTTTGTTGAAACAAAATCTAAAATATTTGTAAGATAACAATTACCAAACACAAGTAGCTGATCACGAAGACCAAGATGCGTGTAAAGGTGGGTGAGGAAATGGGTGTCGATAGTAAAAAGTATTAAAGTTAATTAGGTTTTATGAGACAATTTATTAAATTTATTTAGGGATAATATTGCAATAAAAATTTAATCAAAGCTGGTGTGTTAATAAAAAATATAAGTGCAAATAGCCTCACCCTTAATCTTTTGGCTGAAAAAAAAACAATTTTAGGATTTATAAATTGGGCTTCAATTATTAATCTCTAGGTGTCAGTCAGATTTTCGATATATGTCACATTAATGCAAATAATTAATTAATGACTATAAAATTAGGATTTCAATATTGATGGATTTGGAAACCCTAGTCATTGTTATTCATTTGATTTTTTTGGTAACATAATTATTTTAATTGTCCATTTATTTTAATTATTTGCATTATTAGTATATTTTAATTTGAGTTAATTTGTCAATTAATTTGAACTAGGTTAATGATCAAATTAATTTAGACTTCAAATTGGTTTTTTATAATTTGACAAACGTTGGTTCAAGCTCCTATACCACTTCTCTATACTCCAATAGATTCATGCACTTACAAGGTTAATTCTGAAGTCAAAATTAAAGTTGTTTTACGCTAAATATTCTAGAGTAACATTTTGGATCGTTTGAGTAGATACAAATTGCCTAAAATAATCTCCAAGAAAAATCTTCTTTGACTTGATGGCCAAAAGCTTCGGCCTCCTTTATACATGAAAAAAGTGCTTGTGACCATGTTGGTTGCTCTTCAATAATGTTGAGGCAAAGATAATATGCGAACTCTCATATTTTAGCATTTTTGTAGTAGTGGAAGGACCCTGAACGATCCCGTGACTCAATTGTGGCCCTTCTAATATGCTTCTAGTCATTTGTAGCAGTAATTGTCCTTATAAGGTTACCCATGACCTTGGCTGCGCCAAGTAGGGCTTGTGAGCCTTGGTTTTGTTTTACTAAAAAAATAGACTTATAAAAAAATTATTGATATATTATTTATAATTTTATTCTTTCAACGTCATTCAACTCACTAATTTGATTTATAGTTTTTACTTGGGCATTGTATCCTTTGGCGTTTGCAACAACCAAAAAAGCCTTATAGAAAGCTATGTAAATGGGAGTACATACGTGGTAGGCAATGGATGACCTACATAAGGACACGTCGGGCCTTTTTTAGAGTTGGTGTTGGGGTGTGGGGGTGTGGGGATGGGTGCGAGGGATGTGGAGGATGGTGATGGGGGTTTGTGTGGGTGTCAGGGGAGCGCTCTGGCCCCCTTCTAAAATTTGAAAAATTTGTCATAGTCCCTCTTGTGAACTTGCAATATGTAGTTATTTCCAATCATGGAGGATGCCTTTGTGAGGATGACGGCATGTTTGTAGGAGAGGGGAGCAAAATCAAAGTCGTCCCAAAAAAGTGTATGCTTGCTCCCAATTTGTATAAAGCAATTTCTCGAGCTCTTAAAGGACCATTCCCTAGAAATTCTCATAGTTGAGTTCAAGGCAAAAACCATGCACACTTTTTGGATTTCAAGCATATTCATGTTTTTCACCATTTTCCAATCCTTGATGGTGCGTACAAGAGGATGGCAATGTGTCCATAGATGGAAGAGCGGAATCGAAGTTGTCCTGAAAAAGCGTATGCTCGTTCCCAACTTTGTAAAGTAGGATCTTGAGTTGTAAAAGAGTTGTTCTCGAGATATATACCAAGTGACGGTCAAAGCTAAAACAATGTGTATTTCAGCATTTCATGCATATTAACAACATGTTTTTTGTCATTTCGACCTAAGAAGGACGACTTTGAGATGACTTTGAGTGGACGAGTTTGTGTCCGTGGTTAGGGGGATCAGAATCGAAGTCATTTTGAAAAGTACAAACATGGTTCCTGGCTTCAATAAAGTGGGTTCCCAAGTCCAAAAAGGTTGTTCCCAAGAGGAATACACATGCTAGGCTTTAAGGAGAGAAAATGCGTAATTTGGCATATCTAACCTCTAAAAGACACGTATTTGGTCCTTATGGACCAAAAAGGATGAAGTTGAGTAGAAGAGTTTGTGTCTGTGTGACAGAGGATTGGAATCAGAGTCATCCCAAAAAGTAGAAGCATGGTTCCCAACTTTGGTAAAGTGGTTTCCTGGGTCCAAAAAGGGGCGTTCGTGGGAGGAATACACATACTAGGTTTTGATGAGAGAAGGATGCATAATTTGGCATGTCTGGCATTTAAGAGATATGTGTTTGGTTCTTCAGAAGTGATGAGGGAGCAAAATCAGAGTTGTCTCGAAAAGTATAAGCACGGTTCCTGACTTCATTAGAGCAGGTTCTCGGGTTTGGAAAGGGGCTTTTCCATGAGGAGTACTCATAGTGGAGTTCGAGGAGAGAAGGATGGGTAATTTGGCATGTCTGGCATCTAAAAGACAAATATTTGGTTATTACGAACTAGTAAGGATGAATTTGAGAGGAAGAGTCTATCTACATGTTAGGAATATGCCTTAAGAGTATGAATGTTTTTCTATAAAATTGAAACATTATTATTATAAATGAATAAAAGTTATTATTTATAAATTATCCAAGTGTGACTGTATCAATAAATAAAGGCTTCAAAGCTTTTATACTGACAAAGTTACTGTATATATGAGATATATCTGAGACATAGAACTTTGTCATAGCTCAAAACTAGTTCACGACCTATAAACAAAAGCTGACCACTCTGTTTGGACGAAGTTGTTGTGTTGTTTGTCTTCAATATAAAAATGGTTAGTCTACAACCATTTGAAGTGGAGACTTCAAGACAAAGATACTTGTGCATTATGAATGTATTAAACACGGACCATGTATAAATTATCAATTTGGTGGAAATACCATGACCGAATGTAAATTTCTACACCCGAGCACTAATGGCATTCTTACCTTAATCCTGAGTGGTAGTGTACCTTAATTATATAGGTTATAGTCTTTGACTAGAATAAAAAGTAAGATCTAAAAGAGTAAGATCAATACCTTGGCTAGTTAAGATTGTAAGATTTGTATGCTAATAGACACTATACAATAGATATGAAATTCATGACTTCAAAAAGATTGCAAACTATTACCTTGATGGTTTTACAAGGTTTTATTTGAGAGAATCTTGACCGAGTATTTAATGAAAGTTGTTCATTAAACTGAGATTTATTTTAATAAATCTCAACTCATTTAAATAGTGTAAATTTGGTATCAAGGGCTCAAGATGTAATTGGAGGGGTAACATAATAAATCATACCTAGGTCTAATTATTGGTATTCCATGGAGGGTAATTATGTAAACCTGATGCTCAATGGATAAGGCTTAAAGAAATAATTTAATCATATTAAATTATTAAGCTTTTTGTAAAGAGTGTTTAATCCAAGAGTGTAGCTTTGGACTTATAATAGAATGGATCGAAGTTAATAGGTGGAGCCTATTATTATAGGACACTGGGTCAAATTTATTGAAGCTAGCTTGTAATTAAATATGTCCATCAAGGTCCCTTTGGTAACTGATAAAAATTATTTGATCAAGGATTGGATATGAGAAATTTATTATTTAATTGGGTTCATCAGAGAGTAAAGCCCATGTATTATATAAAAGATATTTGACTTGTAAATGAGCTTATTATTTAATTATTTGATTAGTTAAATAATAGAGTATTTGGGCCAATTTAATTTATTAGATTAATGAGCTTATACGTAATGTGATTAATTAAAAGCCTACACAAAATTAGGTTGGACCTAATTAAGTGTTAAAAGCCTAATTAAAGACTTAATGAGATTAAGTTCTTATATAGCTAAGACAACTAGTTCTAGAAGCTCAGAAAATTAGTTAGACTAAGCCTAATAAGATTAGGTTTTCTAATCAAAAGTGGATAGGGTTAACAAAGACATAAGAGGATAAATTAGCTAAGTGTTGTGATAGTTTTCTGATGAATAAGAAACAAGCCGTCACTATTCATGGAGTAACTGTTCACAAAAGACTGTTTATGTGTACTGTTTACTAGTTATTGTTTATTGAGTACTATTTCATCAGTCATTGTTCATCGACCACTGTTCATACATCTTTGTTTACTAATCACAATTTATCCGACATAGTCTAGTGTTTTTAAGATGCCCACACGTCTCGTTTAGGCAGTTTTAAGACATACCTAGGAACTTAAGTGGTGAGAAAGTAAATCAAAATTTTGAAGCCTGTGCTCACAAGATCTTGATCTTGGAGACTATTTCGCAGTCTTGAAGTATTCAAATTTTGTACTAGGTTCTTAAAATTGGTATCAGAACTTTGTTTCCTCCAGCAACAAGTAACTAGGCAACAAAAATTGTTTGTTTTTTATACAAGTAACATGTTTTAGTTAATGTGAGATCAAGGTTTTATCTATATTTTTATTATAATTTTTATGTGATGAATTTTGTAATAATTGAATGGTTGTGAACATAGTTAAACCTTGGCCTTAGAGTTTTATTTGTATTTTTTGTTTAAGGGTTTGATATCATTGAGGGGTGGCCTATACGCCATTGAATTACCCTCTGTGTTTGTTTATTTTATGTTGACTAATTTTTTTTTTTGTACATAATTACATGTAAATTTTTAGGCGTGAGATGTATGATTGATGTAAGAACACGTGAGTTGATGGAAATCAAGGAGCATGGAGGCCGAATTAGGGTTGGCAATTGTACCCGGACGGGGCCGGGTACCCGGCTCCCCGGCCCGGAAATGTCCGGGGAATTACCCGGAATTCCGGGGATCTAAGCCGGGGACGGGGATGAATTTTCCGGGGATTACCCGGGGCCGGGTAGGGGCCGGGGAGTATGCTCCCCGGCCCGGCCCCGGCCCGGAATTAATTAATTAAATAAATATTTATAATTTATATTTAATTTATATATAATTTAGGCCCACATCCACTAATTTCACAACTAACCTAATGCCCAACAACTATAAACCCAACCCAATTCACTAATTTCACATGTCCAACAAATATAAACTAAGCCCAGCCCAATTAAATTACTATTTACTAAAAAACATAAAATATAGCAAATGCAGCCAAAGGGATTCGAACCCGCGTGCTCAACCAAGGCAACATATAAGCAAACCACCAGGCTACACATAAACGTTAAACAAAATTTGGAAATCAATATAAAATACTTTAATTACATATAGAAAATTAAAACCGGGTACATATCCGGGGAATTTAATTCCCCGGTCCCGGGATTGAATTCCCCGGCCCCGGCCCGGCCCCGGAATTTCCGGGGAATTTTCCGGGGACGGGGATTAAAAATATTTCCGGGGCCGGGGCCGGGGATTGAGGTCCCCGGCCCGGCCCCGGGTTTTTGCCATCCCTAGGCCGAATCAATATAGGAGGCTAGGATTTAGGCCGCAAAAGTTGTGCGCCAAAAACCCTAGGTTTGAGGGTTTACGCGAATGGGCCTTTGGGTTGCCTTGGAGGTGGCGAATGGCCCTAGAACAAGTCTAGAGCATGTGGATTTGATGGGCTAAAGTGTTTCTTGGAAAGTTATAACCAAATCAAATTGACCTAAGCCCAAGCGTGGTGAGCCCAAGTCCAAAGTGCATGGATTTTGTTGTTTTAAGCCTATTGGCTATTAGGCGTTGGTCTATGAGCCTAGCTTGGTGGTTCATCACTAAATTTGGGTCTAATGGGCTATTTTATGATTCCTAATAGTCGCTAGGTAATGGACAAAACCATGATATTAGGCTTCATGGGTTCACTCAAACCCAAACCCAAGTTGGTTTTAAGTTGTTTCACCTAATGGACTTAGTTTATTTTAAAACTTGGGTCCATATGAGTGCAATTGATTTATTGAGGAGTATCCATGCTGTCCATGTTTTTTTTTTATTTTATAGCCCATAAAATCAAAGTTGCAATCTGCAAGGGTGAAACTATAAATCTAGAAAAGTTTCAAATCTATAAGGGTGTCTGTGAAAATTTTCAGAGTTTCTGAATAGCTTGCAGCGATTCACTAAACACTCAAAATTTTCAATTTTATAAATTTTGAAAATTTTCTTGGAATTAATAGACATATTCAAACATAAGAAACATGCCAAGAAGACACAAGAAGAAACAAAAACTCAAGAAAATATTATTGTAATATTTTTAGAAAAAAAGCCAAGTGTTTATACCAATATGTATGCTTTATGTATGATTATTTTATTTAAGTATTAAATGAAATAATGACATGTCACATGTCATATAGAGAAAAGGAAATGCCACATTGTACATTATAACATGTCCATGTATTCATACATAAATTTATATATAATTAAACAAAGTGTTTGATTAATGGAATATAAAAATAAAATTACCTAAAATTAATTAGATTAATTAAAGTAATTAATAAGACGATGTATATGTTTATCAAATGTTTGACAAATAGAATATAAATTATAATCTTAATTAATGAGATTAATTAAGAAATAAAATATGGATATAAAAGCTTCAAAATGTTTGAAAAAGTTTTATAAACCATATTTTAAACCAAAATCCCAAAGTTTTTTTAAATGTTTGAGTGGAAGAAGGCTTAATTAAATTTAAACCTAAAGTCTCTATTGCTGGTCCATATGGATGGGCTATTTATAAACCTTGACTTGGCCCGTTTTAGAGTCTTGCTCTCTAAAGGAGGGTTTACAGTAGTTGTCTTCCAATATTGGATCTCCTATTTGATAAATTGATCTAAGCAAACCATTAAGTGCTATTTCTCAAAGAAATTTCACATTAATGCAATCTTGGAATTAATTGAAACAATGGTCATATATTCAATTTAATTTTTGAAAAGATATTCCCTAAAGGAATGATTTCATTAATTAAAGGCTGTAAATATGGTGGTTATTATTATTGATATATGAGTTATTTTGGAAATAATAATAATTAGAAATAGTTCTAATTTAATCAAATAGAATTATCATATTTTCCTAAAGAAAAGTGGTAATTATTTGATTAAAACACCATAAAATATATTGTAGATTATTTTGGGTAACGACATCTACATTTTGACATCCCACGCAAAACATAGATGATATTATTCTTATTCAGAATGATCTAGAGGTACTATCATCAATAAAATTTTGGCTGGTTAAGCAATTCCAAATGACATATTTGGAAGAGGCTAGTTATGTTCTAGGTATCCAACTCATAAGGGATAGAAAGGACAAGAAACTAGCATAGTCTCAGGCTTCTTGCATAAAGAAGATTTTGCCTAAGTTTATAGTGCAAAACTCCAAGAAAGGATTGTTACCTTTCAAGTATGGAGGCTAGTTATATTCTAGGTATCCAACTCATAAGGCATAGAAAGGACAAGAAACTAGCATAGTCTCAGGCTTCTTGCATAAAGAAGATTTGCCCTAAGCTTATAGTGCAAAACTCCAAGAAAGGATTGTTCCTTTCAAGTATGGAGTTAAGCTTTCTTGAGAATAGTCTTTATAGACCCTATAAGAAAAGAAATAGATAAGACGAGTCCAATATGCCTCTGCTATTAGGAGTTTTATATATGCAATGCTAAGTATTAGGCAAGATATCTGATATGCCGTGAGAGTTATTAATGGATACTAATCAAATCCTACTTGTGAGCATTGGGTTGTTGTAAAGCATATATAAAAGTATCTTTATAGGACAGAGGAATATATGCTTGTATATTCTGGTAGTGATCTAACTCTGGTTGGATATACAGATTTAGTTTTTTAGTTTGATCCGGACTCCATAAAGTTGACCTCAGGATTTGTTTTCACTTTGAGTTGTGGAGCCATATTAAGGAGGAATATCAAGCAATCAAGCATTGCTGATTCCACCATGGATTATGTAGTAGCTTGTGAAGCATCTAAGGAAGCTATTTGGCTCCGTAAGTTTCTTATAGATTTAGAAATTATTCCAAATGGAGAAAATCATTACACTTTATGTGATAATAGTAGGGTAATGGCTAATTATAAGGAACCTAGAAACCACAAAAGTCAAAAGCATAAAGAAAGGAAGTACCACCTCATATAAGAGATTGTGAGTGTGGGGATGCAAATATGTCACATTTACTCCAAGAGAAAGTGGGAGATTGTTAGGAATATGCCCTAAGAGTATGGATGTTTTCTTTTTGTAATATGTAAACATTATTGTTATAAGTGAATAAAATTTATTATTTATAAATTACCCAAGTGTGACTGTATCAATGACTAAAGGCTTCAAAGCTTGTACATTGACAAAGTTGCTATATATATGAGTCTATCTAAGACATAGAAATTTGTCATAGCTCAAAACTAGTTCACAACCTATAAAAAAAAAGATGGGCACTTTGTTTGGAAAAGGTTGTCGTGTCGTTTGTCTTCAATTACAAAATGGTGAGTCTCTAACCATTTGAAATGGAGGCTTCAGGACAAAGACACTTGTGCATTATAAATGCATTGAGCACAAACTATGTAGAAAGTATCCATTTGGTGGTAATACCGTGACTGAATACGAATTTTTACCCCTGAGCGCCAAAGGCATTCCTACCTTAATTCTGAGTGGGTAGTATACCTCTAGTATACAGGCTATGGTCTTTGACTAGAATAAAAAATGAGATCTAAAAAAGTAAGGCCAACATATTGGCTAGTTGGGATTGTAAGATCTATATGCTAGTGGACAATATACCATAGATATGGAATTCATGACTCTAAAAGGATTGCATAATACCATATTGATGGGTTTTACAAAGTTTTATTTGAGAGAGTCTTGGCCAAGTGTTTAATGAAAATTGTTCATTAAACTAATATTTATTTTAATAAATCTCAACTCATTTAAATGATATAAAAATGGTATCAAGGGCTCAAGATATAATTAGAAGAGTAACATGGTAAATCATACCTAGCTCCAATTATTGGTATTCCATAAAGGGTAATTATATAAACCTGATGCTTAATGGATAGGGCTTAAAGAAATAATTTAATCAAATTAAATTATTAAGCTTTCTGTAAAGAGTATTTAATTCAAGAGTCCAGCTTTAGTCTTATAGTATAATAGACCGAAGTTAATAGGTGGAGCCCATAATAGTTATAAGATAATAGCGTACTAGGTCAAACTTGTTGAAGTTTATAATTATATATGTCCATTAAGGACCTAGGTAGCTGATAAAAATTGTCTAAGCAAGGATTTGACATGAGAAATTAATTATTTAATTAGGTTTATTAGAAAGGGAAGCCCATGTATTAAACAAAATATATTTGACTAGTAAATGGGTTATTATTTAATTAATTTGATTAATTAAGTAATAGAGTATTTTGGCCAATTTAATTAATTAGATTAATGGGCTTATACTTAATGTGATTAATTAAAAGCTTACGCAAAATTGGATTAGACCTAATTAAGTGTTCAAAGCCCAATTAAAGATTTAATGAGATTAAGTTCTTATACAACTAGGACTACTAGTTCTAGAAACCCAAAAAATTAGTTAGACTAAGCTTAATAGGATTAGGTTTCCTAGCTAAAATTGGACAGAGTTAACAAGACATAAGAGGATAAATTAAGTCAGTGTTGTGATAGTTTTCTAGCAAGCAAAGAACAAGCCATCACTATTCACACGGTTACTGTTCATGATGCACTATTCATGTGATATTGTTCACCAGCTACTGCTCATGGAAGACTGTTCATCAATCATTGTTCATCGATAGCTATTGTTCATATGTTAATGTTCATTGTTCACTGTTCATTTGACATAGTCTAGTGATCTTAAGATGCCCACACGTCTCGTTCATGCAATTTTCATACATACCTGGGAACTTAAGCGGTGAGAAAGCAAATCAAAATTTTGAAGCTTGGGCTCACAAGACCTTGATCTTAAAGGCTATTTCGCAATCTTGAAGTGTTCAGATTTGGCACCGGATTTCCACAGTCTATGTGCTAGAGAAACGACATTGAAGTCATCCTGAAAAGTATAAGCATGGTTCTCAACTTTGTTAGAGCAGGTTCCCAGGTTAGAATAGGGGCGTTCAAGAGAGGAATACACATAGTCAGGTTCGATGAGAGAAGGATGGGTAATTTGGCGTGTCTGGTGTCTAAGAGACATATATTTGGTCATTTTAAACCAGAAGGATGACTTTAGGAGGAAGAGTTTATGACTGTGTGTCAAGAGAGCGAAATTGAAGTTGTCCTGAAAAGTATAAGCATGGTTCTTGACTTGGCTAGAGCAGGTTTCTGAGTAAAAAATGGGCGTTCTCGATAGTGATACACATAGCGGGGTTCGAGGAGGGAAGGACGGGTAATTTGGCATGTCCGCATCTAAAAGACACGTACTTCATCATTACAAACCACTAAGAATGAATTTGAGAGGAAGAGTTTGTGTTCATATGTCAAGGGATCAAAACCAGAGTAGTCTTAAAAAGTATAAGCATGGTCCCTGACTTCTATAATGCAAGATCTCCAATGGTAAAAGAGTGATTCCAGGGGAAATACGTAATGGAGTTCAAAGCAAAAACAATGCATATTTTTGCTTTTTGGGCATATTTGTGACACGTTTTTGGTTTATTCCAACCAGGAAGGTTAACTTTGAGAGAACGATGGCATGTCTATGGGCTGGGGGAGCAGAATTTTGGTCGTGGAGGATTGGGGGAGAAAAAACAGACTTGTCTCGACTAACTTTATTCTCGTTCTCGACTTGTATAAAGCATCATTCCGAGATGTAAAAGGACCATTCTAGGATAAATTTTAACATGTCAAAAATTATGAATAAATATTAATTTTCCCAAGTTTCCATGTGTAACAAATATTTTCATTATTTTTTTAATGTTTATTCCATGAATAGTGCCAAATATTCCATACATAGTGCCCTATAGTTCCTCTACACAATTTTGCTAGAGTGCATCTTTGCTACAGTGTCGATGGACTACACCTCCTGGTTTTGGTTACAACCCCTGATTAGCTACCAAGTGTCACTAAAGCAACCCATTTGTACAAAAAGAAAAGGTGCATTAGAAGTGCCTAGCATACTGTATCCTAATCTATAAATATATATACTTTAACTAAACTAATATTAAAATATGCTTCAACAATGAGATGAACAGCGAGTGTACTATGCAATAGGGTAGGAATTGAACCCACCTAAATCCAATGTACACCAAAATTAAGACTCTCATTTAAATTCCAATGGAGATGGTTCTCTTTATTGTTAAATTAGTAAATTAAGACAAATAAATAAAGTTTATCTTTAAGGGTGAAGGTAACCATGAACCTATATGTACTAGAAACAAATATTTAATTTATCACACCTATTGTACTAAGTACGCTCTCATTAAAATTTTAAATCTTAAATTTTATGTGGCTCATCTTCTTAATCTTAGAGTTTACCTTTATCTAATTAATAAAAACAAGTAGACATTTTTTGTTGTATAATTAAAATAATAGTGAAAACATGTTTTAAGTTGACTAGAAATCATTTTCATAAGATGTTTTTATCAATGGATTCTGTTGTTTATGAAATACAATTTATTTATTTAAAGGGAAAATTTCATAAATATATATTCTATTAAGATTATAATTAGAAGGGTAAAGTGGTAAATCCTTACCCAAATAAATAAAATCATTCAATAACCTTATTTTAATTTCAATATATCCAAATTAAAAGTTTTCAATAAACACTTTAAATTATAAAGTTTGCATGAATACCCCAACCATTTTGCCTAACGCTCTCTCAAATTGCAAAACCACCTCCATTGCACACCACCCATCTAATGCACTGCCACCCATCACAAAACTACTCCTTTACACTGCCACCAATCACACATCCCCCTCATAACCCTTTATCGCCAAAACCACCACCTCCTCCTCCTCATTCTCCTTCTCCATCATCTTCATCACTGCCTCCTCATTCTCTTCCACCACAGTCAAAACTACCGTTGTCACTGCCAAAACCAACTAGCAATTCCTTTCTTAAATTTTCTTCCAATTCAAACAAAATCCCGATAATCAATAGTAATCAAAACAACACCACCATCCCTCGAATCCAAAGCCCACCACACCTTTGCCAACCACCACCAACAAGTGGCAGCAGTGAACCATGACCACCCCTCCAATTAGCTAAAAAATTAGTCCATCCACAAACCCTTCCTATCGAAAGTCTAAACAGCTCTATATAATTTCAATTATTCACAATCTGCACCATACAACTCCACTACCCCTGTTGCTATGTCTCCTTACATCAACATGGGTGATATAGATGCAGGAGGAATTTGATGGGTCATGGGTTTTTTTTAGGCGGTGGCTGTTTTGTGTTTTAGAGATTAGAAAGTTAGGGTTTTTTTTTCTTTTAATTCCGTAAAATTAGTATATAATAAATAATAAACTTTCTCTACATCAAAAACAAGAAGTTAGCATGATGATTAGGTGGAAAGTGTTTGCTTGGATGACATGAGTTTGAATCACAAAAACTTTTGGGTTTGAAATTATCAAAGGGCATTAAAGTAATTTCAAACATGAACCATTCAAGTTAATAGAGTTAAGATAACATCAGGGTTATTTGAAACTATTTCCTAAATTGAAGAGTGTTCTAAGGTCTAAGAATGTGCTTACTATCCAATAGGGCCGAAGGATTGATCTCCTGCCCAAGGCCTTATGAATATGATAAGGCCATTCCCATTCTAGTCTTGTTTGTCCTCCATATCTCTACTCAGAACCTATTTCCTTTTACTAGATTTTTTGAGTTTGATCCAGTTATTGTAGGACCTTACCAAGGCTTGCTAATAGGCAGCTCACCTTATTGCAGATGCTTCCCATTTTTCCTTAACCAAATCCAGTTTCCAAGGAATTTTCCATGTCTATTTTGAGTGTGGGCAACAAAGCCTCGATTGGGTTTATTTCCTCTACGTCGTAGGCTAAGGCAAAAAGGGTTTCTCCTATTGGTTTCCTCCCATGGTCTTGTAAGCCTATTCGACATTGGGTAGCTCCTCCTTTCTATGCATCCAAGTTCTCCCCATCAACTACTAACCTAGTCATATCACAATTTATAATAGTGAGTGATACCATCAAGGGGAACCACACGAGGTAGTTGCATCCCCTAGAGATCTAATTTTATGAACTCCAAGTGGGCCTTATCTTCAGCCACCAATATAACTGGTTTTATTGTCACCAAATTCTTTGCCTCTCCCTTGGCTTTAAGGACTATTATCAAAGGTCTAGCAACTACTGCCAACTTGTAGTGATGGGGGATTCTCAACTAGCTTTGCCTTGGCCCTTTATCCCTTGGGCTCTTTGAATGTCCCCCCTTCCATCAAATGGTTCTAGGGTTGGCATGATAAATTTTTCAAGCTTTAGTACATTGTTTATGTTGCCGAGGAATGGTGTTTGGCATATTTTCTTGGTTGTAAGTGCTAGTATGTTTAATAGTTTGGCTATAATAAAGTCTTTCATCTTATCCTTCACCATGTGGTTGACTTCCACCATCACCATGTCAAGTACTTTTGGTTTAAGGCCTAAATGATTTTTACTTTTTGGATATGGGTTGGTTTTTGATTTCATATTACCCTTGCCTCTCTCTGCCTCGTGACTAGGAATGAAAAGAGTTCTACTATGCTCAACTAAGCTTTTTACTACCTCCTTTGGTCTTGCTTCTCCCTTACCATTTTTCTTTCCTAGCTTCCTCTAATTGTTTCATTATCTCTACAAGTTCAAGATCGATTCTCATATGATATGAACTAAGTTGGGAGGTTTCTTTATCAAAAGGAGGCGAGTAACATTTTCTTCCTACCTTGAAGTGTTCCGTGTTGAAACCACCATTTTTTAATAAAGTTGAGAGTGAAATATGGCTTTTTGTCCTTCAACTCTCCTAAGTTGATTAAATTTCCCACAAAAGAAGCCAGTTGTAAATACAAAAAAGTGCATATCTAGTTGGGCTGAATATCTGGCTCGATCTCAGCTCTCAGATTGCACAACAACCCCTCCAAGCTTCCCTTTGGCTGCTAACACTCAGCTCCAATGATCCAAAGGATGGGTTGGGTACCTACAAGGCACTATGCATTGGGTTCCAGTTTATGATAATGAGCAGGATTTATCAGTAAAAAACTAAGTAAAGTGGATATAAGAAAAATAGTGAGAAATTAGATGAAGAACAGGGGGAACCTCTCCTTGACTAAGAATGGGTTTTTTTCTTTTTTGCTATCTCCCCCATGCGAGAGCCTTTTATTTCCCTCCCAACGTCGAAGCCATCATGACCTCCCCCTCCCTCCCACCTACCAATGACATCTTTGCTTCTAGGTTGCTTTCAATAGCTTTTTGTAGACACATGATTTTTGAGCTCGATAATGACATAGGGACGTGTTTTGAGCAATACGAAATGCTTGAACAGAGCCTTTCGATGGAAAAAAGTGTGAAAAGCCAAAGAACCAAAAACCTAAAAAACCAATAACCTACTTCAAAAAATCATAAAAATTAATCTACAAAGAATCAGATGGGTCATATGTTGTTGCGAAGCTACGGATGTCTAGTTTTTGTAGAAATTTACGGATTGTAAATCAGAGTTTTGTACAAAAAGTTTCGATCAATTGAACGTAATTGGCTTAGAGTGTACTATTCACTAATGGCACTGTTTGTTAGCGGTGGTACTATTCAACTATAAATCGTTGTCAATAGTACTGTTCATCAACACTGTTCATTCGAATCCCATCTTGGTTTTTTATCACTTTTTCACTCTAAGGAAAGCCTACATAAGCACACCTTAGGCATATTTATTAGGACACA
The DNA here is from genome assembly GCA_013180625.2 of Boswellia sacra. NCBI lineage: Eukaryota > Viridiplantae > Streptophyta > Magnoliopsida > Sapindales > Burseraceae > Boswellia > Boswellia sacra. The sequence goes on from SNVD02013269.1 coordinate 765,508, forward strand.
TCGAAATCATTTCTTATCCCTCTTGAAGATAAACTAGAGAATTCAAGAAATCTTTTCTTGTCTAATATTGTTTTGGGTGTTTTATATTGTTCTAAACCCAGAAAGGGTACATCCTGAAGGCAGTTCTCTCTTCTCCCTCCTATTATCTTCTTTAGTTTTTTTTTTTAACTTTAGAAAAAGCATGATTAGGTTTGTTTATACTTAGAATTAGTATGTTTAGGATTTTTTTTAGATGCTTATAAGCATATTTAGGATTTTATAGAATTGTTTAATCCTTTATTTGTTTTGGAAGCTAGAAATACGTGTCGAGATAAGTTCGTTTTGCTTTCTTTATTTATAATCATGATAGGATTTTATTTTCTTTGTGAATGCTTAGAATCATGCTTAAGCGAACATGTTTAGAATCATGCTTAAGAGTACATGATTAGAATTATGCTAGGAAAATTTGCAATTGCTTTGAAGCATGCTAGGAAATAGCATAGCATAGGTAATAATTACCATGTTTACCCTTGAGTGCTTGAATTAGGCTAGAATAGCCATGATTGATGTTGATTGATTGAATTAGGCTAGAAATACCATGTCTAGGCTAGAATTGTTATATTTAGAATTTCCATTATCAATTGAATTATGCTAGAATAGCTATAGGCGAGAATGCCATGATAGAATTATTAAATCTAGGTCGAAATGCCATGAATCTAGATTATGGCTTTGTATTATTTTGATGTGAATAAATGTATGAATATGACATGAATATGCTACGAATTGAATAATACAATGAAAGAGGCTTGATAGACATTGAATAGACTCACATATGATGGTGAGCAATTCATTATCTATCAAATCTTGATTTGAATGTTTATCTTGAATATGCCTTTGATATTTGAATGAATGAATAAATGTTATATTTGAAGTATTAGAAGTATAATTTATTTTATTGGTAAATAACAATTATTGTAATCCTCTCCCCTATCTCCCATGTTTGAAAGGAAACGTAACTCTATTCTCTTCCCTCTTTCTTTGTATGAATATACAACTGTCTTGAATGAAATCATCTTACATGCTTAACAAAAATAAAATTTGAAATATGTGCATTAAATAAACAACTTAAACGGACTGTATAACAAACAAGCTATTCTTATTTGGTATCCCTTAATAGAGGCTGGATTTTGATCCGGGCGAGGTGAATGGCTCGTACCTAACTTCTTGAACCGATCTCTAAAGGGATGAAGGTAGTTTAAATCCTGAAGCGAGGGATTAGATTACCGTCATTCATTCCCAATTGAATAATTGGGTTGCGACTCCATTCTCTAGACATCCCTATGGCTCGTTTGTGTTCTCTTAAGTCTCCAAAGAGGCTTTGACACAGTGTTACGGATGCAAACACTCTGGCGGGATGAAAGCCTCATTCATGGTAGCAACTCCACTGAGGGTAAGAGAAGTTGATTTTGATTGGGATACCAAACTTTAATACCTTACTTTGGTATTTTGAGTCCTTGCATCACTACACTTTCCACACAACAAGCAGGAACTACCTAAACTAGCCTTGTGGCATTGGCATGAGAAATCTTTGGCTCCATTTGACCCTTAGATAACTCATGTTGATGCCACCACCTTTGAACACATATCATTAACTTGGTATAAAAGGAGACTGATCCAAAGGGGCATCTCTTACTCGAAGAAGCTCGGACCATTGGACCCTTGATACTCAAGTTCATGTAGATAAATGTAGAAATTTTTACTAAGATGAATATCTAAATCCCATGTTGAAATACATTTCCATGGATGTAAATTTTAAATGATTAGAATAATATTGAATCAAATCTCATGGAGCCATGAATGAATGTCACATGTCAAATCACCTATAAGAACAAAATGAGAGCATGTGCCATGAATTAAGGTTATCATGACATGGAGAGCCATGTTATGATAACCATGGAGAATCCAACATTAACATGTACATTAGAATTAGGTGAAAGAATCTTGTAGTCCCACATCCCATGATGATGACTTGGGAATGAGCCCAAAAATCCTAGTAAAAGAGACTTGATCTCATGTATGTGGGAGGAATAAGGTTGGAAGGCTGAAAGTTTATCTATGCCTTTGTATGAGCATGTACCATATCATGCATACATGTATGTATGTGTGACATTAACACTTTTATTTTGTAGTCATCATAGCTTGGCTTAGATGATGTGGTCGTTTGACAAGACAAGAAGAACCAGTTGCTGAAATGGCAGCATCTAACAATAACAATACTAAGATAGCTCAAGTGTGGGCTAACATCACCACTCTTCAACAACAAATAGCCCAACTTGTAAAAGCCATGTAGAATGGGCATAATTGCACAAACTAGTAGCCTAAAAGAAATGTTGGTGATGATGGTGAGACTAGCCAAGGAAGAGATAAGGCAAAAAGCCCAGGCAACCAAGATGAACCCGAATCGGTCATACAGTTTGCCAAAGATATTGATAAGGTCCAATCTGTCTTGAATAAGAAGGGGTAGAAAGGGATCGAAAGTCTAGATGATATCTTGCTTATTAGAGACAATGGTTTTGCCTTTTATAGTTTTACATGCCAGACTTGCCCAAGTTCAATGAAAAGGGCAATCCGAAGACACATTTGAGATAAAATACTACTGTCATGGCCACCACTCCTTTGTTGAAGAAGTATATCTTGAAGTACTTCATGCTATCCGTAGAAGATGATGTGGTAGTATGGTATCATGATCTTCCCAAAAGAGTTCGAGAAGATTGGGAAGAATTGTCTGAACAGTTTGTAGAACAATATCACTATAATACCCAATTAGAGGTAACCTTAAGGGATTTAGAGACAACTTCACCAAAAGCCCAATGAAACTTTTTCGGAGTAACTAGTTTGTTAAGGGGTCAAAGTTGCCAAGATGACCACAAGGCTCATGAAAAAGGATTCGGTCCGTATGGTGATCAATAAAGCCTATGCCTTTATCAATGATAGACTTGAGGGCTTTCCAATTAAGACATTTAAAAACTTAAATGATTCAGGCATTCAAATAGAAGATTTTAAGACCAAATAGAAGAAGATTAACAACTGCCCTAGAAGAAATCAAGGGTACTATGACCAAACCAGTAGGACAAATGACAAAGATGTAGAAGAGCCTCAATCAAGCAAGTTCAATCAATTGGGAAGACCCTTATCTGAAGAATTTGAGGAGCTCTGTACCCAATTTGTGTTGTTCCTATTGACACCAAAACCTAAATAAAACCCACAACCAACTAACCATAAGCATCATGAATATTGTGATTTTTACCAAAAAACTAGCCATATCACCAATAAATGCCATCGGCTTCGACATGAGATATAATACTTGATTGATAATGGGAGAATTCTTGACCCAAAGAAAGAATAATGATGTTTTGAAATGCTTCGTTTTAAAAATATTATGTTGTGAGTTGCGTGTTCTTTTAATGATCATTGATGAAGTCATGATACTCATTGGAAATAGATTTTTGTTAATAAATGAGATTGTGTTGTTTGCATGCTTGATCTCTTTTTGCTAGATGAGTTTCATTCTTCGTTCTTCGATCATTTGAGCACATTAGCCATGAATATGGAACTTAATATCACTTAAAGAAACTTTATTTGAATAAAGCTTGGTTTTGAGATCTTATAAGATACTAGAACCCATTTGATCACCACTCGAGGCAAAATCCTAGGCTTCATAACATAAGGGAAGTGATTTAGGCCTTTTTTGGAACGATTAAGCATTTCAAGCCCACCTAATCATGATTTATTGCCTTTAGTGTACCCCATTAAGTCTTATCAAGCCTTTTCTTTATCACCCTACAAAATTTATCCTAACATTGGAGAATTTTCCCTATATAGTACCTTTCACTCATAGCATATGAACATTCTAGAAAAAAGCATTGAGAGCCATGCATATGAAAGAATGAAAGGAATTTGACATGTTTTGTGCAATTTTAAGCCCTAGGAAGAAAAAAGAAAGAAAATGAGAAGAAAATGAGAAAAAGAAAAAAGAAGAAAAGAAAAGAAAAGGAAAATAGAAAAGACGAAAAAGAAAAGAGTGCTAATCCCATTGCTTGTAAGATTAAGTGGTGTAGCCACTCAAAATCGAAAGCAAAGCAAACATGGTAGATAAAGACTCCAAGTTTAGAGGTGTAGCCATTCAAAATTAAAGCAAATATGATGATGAAAATGAGTTGATGCTTTCAATTATTACCTAGAATGGTTGTATGACTATGAGTGAATTGACCTTCCAATTTTCTTATCATAACTTGACCCAAGCCTAACATTACAATCTTGATAAAACCCTAATGATCCTTGATGTTGTGATACGCATACCTTAGTGGAGAGTGGTGTGAAAAGTGGACTTATGGTAGTCCTTCTGTCTTTAGAGATTGATCACTAGTTTCTATTTGCTTAAAGCTATTCGAGTTTTAGAAAGTAAAGTTTGATTGGCTATACACACATATACGAAGAATCTTGAATAAAGCAATTCTAGCATTAGAGTTGAAATTGTGAACAATCACGATGTCAATGCATTACCTTTTAGCTATTAAATTTGAGAAATCTTTGAATAATTCAAATGTGAATCAAATTGATACACAACTCACATTAGCATTTCAACTTATTGTTGGAGGATATTGGATGTGTTTTCTTTCAGGACTCTTTCGTCTACAGGTCTTCCCTCAGATGCCAAGGTCTCAGCTATTATTCAGGATGGGGATTGGGCTTTTCCTAATGGTGGGCCAGTCCTTGGAAGAGTTTGAGACTCAGTCAACATCCGACCTATGATGGGGACTCCTGACCATATTGTTTGGAAGGGCCACACTTCTGGTATTTTCTCCATTGACTCAGCATGGGAATTATTGCGGAGTTGACGATCGGTGAACTCCTTTCATCATCTTGTCTGGTTCCCTGGCCATGTTCCAAGGCACTCCTTTATTCTTTGGCTTGCTTCATTAGTTTGTCTTCATACTATGGATCGACTACGGCGTCATGGCATGTTATCTTCTTCGAGCTGTGTTCTTTGTGCTTCAGCAAATGAGACTCACGAGCATCTTTTCTTTAGCTGTCCTTTCTCATCTTCTGTATGGGGGGAGATTTCAGCTAAGACACTCATTGTTTGGCCATATTTTGGTTGGCTCTCTCTACTTCATTAGGCTTCCCTTCATCTTCAAGGTAGGAAGAATTTTGGACATATCTTTGCACGTTTGATCTTTTCTGCTAAAGTTTATTTTCTATGGTATGAGAGAAATGATCGTGTGTATCAACAGCGTCATCGAACTCGTCGTCAGGTGATTGATGAGATTTTTGCTTTGGTTCGCTCTCGGCTTCTAGCATTGGAGGCCAAGTATGTGATCACTCTTCAGCTTCGTGCCATATAGGGCCTACACCGTTAGTTTTGTTTCTTGGACTTTGTTTTTTTGTTGCTTGGGCCAATGCACCCTTTTGTTTTGTTGTTTTGGTGATGATAGTTTTGTTGTGGTTGCTTTTGGGCCAATGTGCCATCTTCTGTTTGTTTGGGGCCTTTGGCTCTATGTTTCGTTTGTTTTGTTTGGGGCCTTTGGGCTTTGTTTTTTCTTTTTGGACTTGTGAGTACTAGGTACTCTTCGTGGGGTATGCCCCTCGTATCTTGTACTTTTGTCTTTTTCTTTTTATGTAAATAGTAATTTTTTCAAAAAAAATATTGTATGTGTTGAAAACATGTTAGGAAGAAGAAAATTTTGTCAATAATTCCCATTAATTATATCAAAGAAGGAAACCTTGCCACCAATAGTGAAGAAGTAAGGTACATGGAAAAAGTTAGCCATTTCGTCCAGCATGAATGTCTATAAAAAAGGAGGAATAATGTCCTTAAAGTTAGATGAAGAAATTCCCCAAGACAATATTAAACTCTTCATATAGTAAGCAAGGAATTGCCTATTCATCTTAAGAAGTGAAAAGAAGCAAGGGGGTAAAGAATTGCCTATTCATCTTAAGAAAAGAAAAGAATGGAGGGGACAAAGAATGATCCTAACCATCTTAAAAACCATAGCAAATAGAATTGTCTCAATCATCTTGAGGGAAGTGTAAGAAATGACGTTTGAAATAGGCAGACTGACTATTCGCTAGAGGATTGTTTTGAGCTTTTAAAGATTCATTGCGTAAGTCTACAATACCAAAAGTCTCTCCTTACTCATCACTAAGTCATCCTCAGTATCCTCTTATAAAAAAAAGAAGCTGGCCTATAGTCAGTCCACACCCTTATTGATTGCCTAGCCCAAGAAGCATATGACACATCCAAAAATAGGATTATCTCCCAAGTATAGGAGTGTCAAAGTAATAAACCCGGTGAGACCAGGGTCGATCCACGAGGAAGGGGTTTTAGCACTACAAACTATAGGGTAAGCAAATATAACATGAATAATTCAAAAGAGTAACAAGATGATATTAACAAATGAAAGCAAGATGATAGGCGATATAACCGATCATTCAAATGTAAATCAAGAATAAGAGGTGGTCAAACCATCCATGGAAATAAAGGGACAATTTAATAAGTAATAAACAAGAATACTTAAAATACACAAATAAGAGAAATTGATACAATAATAATGAAAGTTGAGGTTAGGGGATCTGCCCTTAATATATCAAATAAAGATAAGTGACCTAATTATAACTCAATTGGAATCCATACATCAAGGAGGTTCCAATTGGAAGGTATGTCATTTAAGCCCATTTTAGTTATATGAATTATATTTGTTTCATTATCAATATTTATATCATTTCTTGCAAATGGGTTCAAGCATCTAATGTGCCAATCACTGTATGTCTACAACAAATCAAGGTTCCTAACTAGATTCATATCAATAAGGAAGAACCATACGACATCTAGAAAGGATCCAAGCATTTGATGTGCCAAAGATTGTCTACAATGGATCAAGACCTCCACTTTATGTGTGGTGTTAAGATTGATTAAGAAAATAAATATAAATCATATAAAAAGAACAACACAAGATTATGATTATTAAGCACATGTCAATGGTTAAAAAATCTTTATTCTCATATCAAATGTTTCACCCTTTCATCTTGACAAAAAAAGAATTTAGCAAAATATTATAAAAGAAAGAAAACAAATTGCAAGAAAAAAATTCATTAATAACATTAAAACACAAGAGAGAAAAACACAATAACAAGAGATCCAAGCCAAGGCCAAGATGCCCTAATGGGTCGCAAGGCATCTCTATTTATAGATACATTCAGGGGCAAACGGACAATTGTCAAATATCTTGTTGACAATTATGATCATCATGTGCACCGACATAGACTACCAATTTCAACACCAATTACTTAGAATTTTGATCACATGTCTTTATGAACTTATAGATATTTCTCTCAGCTTTCTATAACATCTTGATTCATATGATTTAGATACGTATATCAAGAGATATAGTCAAAATACGAAGACATGGTCAAGCTGGGCCGAAACTACAGGTGGGTTCACTTCAAGCCCATTTTCGGTCCACTAAGAGCCCGAATTTGATGATGCTTGTGAAATACAATCTTGTAAATAATTTAATCAGCTTTCCAACAAATCTTAATTTGCACTATTCTGATCTATAAATAGAAAGTTATGCCTATTTTACCAAACCTGTAACAAAAACTAAAATTAAGATAAAGCTAATTCAAAAGATACAAAAACCACAAATATGCTTAAGTTGAGCTATTTAATGACACTATTAATACAATATGATGAATTAAGCTCTTATTAAATATACATATTAAAGTGTTCATCACACTGTCCAACCAGTTAATTGCTAGTCCTTAACAATTAAAGCGTTATTATTTAGAAGTGACTTATAGAATTTTATATCCAAGGTAGTCATTATTGCACTCTCTTTGATTTTATCCAAATAAACAAACTCTCAACCGATTTTCTTTTTTTTAAATGACTAATGTACCCTTCAGTTAAGATATTAATAAACCTTTTTTTTTGTGCTCAGTCGACACATGACTATGGGCTTATTAGAAAGAAGCCATATCGATTCTAATATTTGTTAAGGCTAACAACCTTAGGTAGGGGGCATTCATTCATTATTATATATATATATATATATATATATATATATATATATATATATATATTCTTTTCTTTTTTTTTGAAAGAATGCATCTTTAACCTATGTAGCGAGCCTTAGGCTAATGACTCCCAGACTAGCACCCCTACGAGCTTAACGACTCAGGTCGTCGATGCTTTATTTTTTCTTAGAAACTTGTGGATAGTGCAATGTTCAATCCTATTAAACTTTCTCCTTAATCCATGTAACGAGCTTTGGGCCAATAGCTCCCAAACCAGTTGGTCTTAGGGTATTAGGTGTTGAGACACCCCTCGGGCTTAATTGCTCGAGTTAAGGAGGCTATAAGACCAAACTTATCCATAATTGCCTTTCTTTTTGTTTTTGTTTTTTTTTACTTTCTCCTTCCTTTTGTTGTTATCCTAAACAAAACAAAAGAACTCAAATATTGCAACATTTCATTTTGTAACCCACAATCATGCATCAAAGTATATGTATGTGTGAAGAAAGGTTCACGAATACTTGCTTAACGAGTACATGAGCACACAGTTTATTAAATGATAAGATTGTGAGAGTTCATAGATTTGAATAATTCAAAGTGAAATGAATAAGACCTCCTTGTTATAAAATTCAAAAATCAAAACTAAATAATATCAAGTTAGCTAAAATGAGTTTTAAAAAATGCAAAATCAAAACAAAATGTCAAATTGGTTAGAATGTGTTTCAACAGTTCAAACTGGCCCTCTTTACTCTGCCATTCCCAACCCAGAATGCATCTCAAGAGGATTTGAACTCCTTACACCGCACTCTTAATTTAATTACTAACTCGTTTTTTTTTTGTAAGAAAAAAAATTTAAGACACACTTATGTCTACTATCCTTCCCCCCCCAACCAAATAAAACATTGTCATCAATGTTTAAATGTAGAGAGATAAAGCATAGGAGACATTACCTGAAGCTTCAATTATTCAAAAGAGACGAACTAAAAGACACGTAAAATAAAATGCTACAAATAAAAGAAAAAACAAGGAAAATTACAAATGGAGATTCAGATCCAATTTGTACTTTTTGTTTTGTCCTCCTGACCAATTAATTTGAGTAATAGTTGGGTCAGGTTCATACTCAACTGCTTGTAACTTGTCGAATAATTCACTAGCAGTAGTGGCAGAAATAAGGATCTGTCGCACCAAATGAGGGATAAAATTCTGTTCTACAGCTACATCAATAAAATGTATCAAAAGATCAAAAAAAAATTTAACATTCAACAAACCTATGGGTTTTTTATGGAGATTCAGTTGGGCCTAAGAGGCAATTTGAAAAATTCCTTTGAGAGTACCAAAGCCACCTAGTAAAGCAATCAAGGCATCTGAATTGATAAGCATATATGCCATGCGTTCATGCATAGAAGAGACCTGTAACTCCTTCCCAACTGTTTTTTCAATGATGCTTTCTACAACCAAAGCTTTAGGAATAACACCTAAAACTTGACTGCCTCCCACGAGTACAGTTGTTAACACACAACCCATTAGCCCGAGCTACCTCCCCCATAAACCACATGAATCTTTCTTTCAGCTAATAGCCTACCAAGATAATTTGCTATGGCTATAAACTCTTCACTGTTTCCAGGTTGAGATCCATAGAATACACATACATTTTGGATTTGACGTTTTGAGGTTCCGTCCATGTGTATGCAACTCTCTAACTATATGTGTGAAGAGAAGAACAAGAGAAATCATATTTATGGAGTATAGAAAGGTATTCTAATGATGACATCTATATAGGTATCTCGGTTGTCTGTTGAAAAAATTTGACAATAATGCATAGGAATTCAAAAAAAAACAATGACAAAAATAAGACGCCATAAATGCATGAGTCAAACAAAAGATATAAATTCAAAAATGACAGCTTTAAGGTATTAAAATTCAAAAATGATAGTACACATGCATATGTAGTAGTAGTTGTGACTGTGGCTCACATCTTCCTCTGGTTTTACGTCCAGAATGGCTTAAACACCTTCTATAAGTTGGGGATATGCTTCCCATCCAGTTTTCTTATAAACATGCAAACAAGGTCATTTTGAGTCAGATTCTCAAGACTATAACGTTCCTTCTCGTCTTGGAATTGTGTCCACAAGTTAAAAATTTCACGCTGCACAAGTCCACAAGAATGCGTCTCAACAGTGAATCGAATATCATCCAAACACTCCCTACTCAGGCCATTCTTGATAAATTGTAGCTTATCCTCTCGATTATTAGACAAATATCCCAAGGAGCGGCAACGCTGGTTACAAGTCCATCTCGCACATTGGTGACAAACTTGTAACCTTTTCGCTCTTCGCTTTTTTCCGAACTTGGCATGTGGGAAACAAGATTATCTGAAAACTCACAAGATAATCGAACCTTGCCTTTAATTAACCATCTTAAATTAGCAGGAATACCCTTGCGCATCAACATCTTTAGTCTTTCTGCACGAACTTTGTAAATTTTAAGCAAATGATTTTAAGGAAGAGAGGGAAAACGTTTGTGCAAATTTGAGAGAATGGTATCCACGTGAAGAAAATGAGAGAGAAGAAGAGAAAATGAATGCAAGGTGAGGAACAGTTCTTAAGGGACTGAAAAATCAACTTGAAAAGTCACGAAGTACCGTATCCACCATTTGACCGGGAAAAATTAATCCTTAAAAATGATCGATTAAAGCAATAGACTCTTCATTTTGGTCAAAATTTTCAAAGAATGGTTTTAACCGTTGTCCATTAACTTTAAACACATTACCATTCTTTGGATTCTCAATTTCAACTGCTCCATGAGGGAAACTTTTAACAATGAAAGGCCCAGTCCAACAAGACCGAAGTTTACTAGGAAACAAATGCAATCTTGAATCATACAAAAGAACTTTTTGTAAAGGTTCAAAAGATTTTCTAACAATGAATTTATCATGAAAAGCCTTCATTTTTTCTTTGTAGATTTTAGAATTTTCACAAGCCTCATTTTTTATTTCTTCAAGTTCACTCAGTTGGAGTTTACGTAACTTGCAAGCATCATCCAAATTTGTATTAAATGTTTTAATGGCCCAATAAGCTTTGTGCTCAAGTTCCACAGGTAAGTGACAAGGTTTTCCATAAACTAATCTATAAGGAGACATTCTCAATGATGTTTTGAAAACAGTTTGAAAAGTCCAAAGTGCATCATTAAGTCTTAAAGACCAATCTTTACGGTTTGGGTTAACCGTTTTTTCTAAGATCTGTTTTATCTCCATATTAGCTAATTCAACTTGTCCACTTGTTTACGGGTGATAAGGTGTATAAACTTTATGGGTTATTCCATATTTCTTCATTAAAGTTTCGAATGGTTTGTTAAAAAAATGTGCACCTCCATCACTAAAAATGGCTCGAGGAATTCCAAATCTATATAAGATATTTTCTTTCAAGAATTTGATAACTGTTTTGTGATCATTGTTTCGACATGGAATTGCCTCGATCCATTTTAAAACATAGTCTACTACAACAAGAATGTACACAAAACCAAATGAAGGTGGAAAAGGTCCTATAAAATCAATACCCCAACAGTCAAAGATTTCAACAACAAGAATGTGATTCAAAGGCATCATGTTTTGTTTTGAAATGGGCCCCAATTTTTGATAATTTTCATAAGTTTTGCAAAATGCATGTGCATCCTTAAATAAGGTGGGCAATAAAATCCATATTGCAAGATTTTAGCAGCTTTTTTTTTAGATGAGAAATGTCCTCCACATGCTTCGAAATGACAAAAATTAATGACACTATTTACCGTATTGTCGAGTATGCATCTTCTAATTATTTGGTCTAGACAATATTTGAACAGATATGGGTCATCCCAATAAAAATTTTTCACTTCGATCAAAAACTTCCTTTTGTCTTGAGCATTCAAATAAGGTCGCATTTCTCTTGTTGCAAGGAAATTTATAATGTTAGCAAACTAAGGTACAACAGCAACGAAAAATAAAAATTCATCAAGAAAAGAGTCATTGATAGGTGAAGTTTCAATTAATGTCTCTGTCGTTAATCTTGACAGATGGTCTGTAACGAAATTTTCGGCTCCTTTCTTATCTTTTATTGTGATGTTGAATTCTTGGAGCAATAAGATCCACCGTATCAATCTAGGTTTAGCATCCTGTTTAGACATTAAATATCTCACAGCTGCATGATCAGTGTAAACAATCGTTGGAGAACCAATTAAATAAGATCGAAATTTGTCCAATGCAACTACTACTGCAAGTAGTTCTTTTTCAGTTGTTGTGTAATACATTTGTGCATTATTTAAAGTCTTACTTGCATTGTATATCACATATGGCTTACCTTCTTTTCTTTGTCCTAAGACAGCACCAACGGCATAGTCACTTGCATCACACATCAATTCAAAAGGCAAGGACCAATCAGGAGATTGCATAATTGGAGCAGTTGTTAAAAGTCCAATTAACTTATCAAAGGCATTTTAACATTCTTGAGTCCATTCAAAAGAAGTATCTTTTATTAAGAGGTTACAAAGAGGTTTAGATATAGCACTAAAATTTCTTATGAACCTCCGATAAAATCCAGCATGCCCTAAGAATGAACGGACCTCTTTAACTGGTTTTGGTGGAGGCAAATGGAAAATTAATTCCACTTTTGCTTTGTCCACTTCAATTTCCTTAGAAGACACCATATGACCTAAGACAATACTCGAAGTGACCACATAATGATATTTTTTTCAATTCAAAATAAGACCTTTTTCTACACACCTTTTTATGACTTTTTCTAAGTTTTCAAAACAATTCTCAAAAGAATTTTCAAAGCCAGTTAAATCATCCATGAAAACTTCTAAACAATGCTCAACCATGTCACTGAAAAAGCTTAACATGCATCTTTGAAAAGTGATTAGGGCATTACAAAGTCTAAAAGGCATTCTCCTAAATGCAAAAGTGTCGAAGGAGCATGTGAATGTGGTCTTTTCTTAGTCTTCAAGTGCAATGGGAATTTGATAATAGCCTGAGTATCCATCGAGAAAGCAGTAGTAGGAGTGCCCTGCTACTCTTTCTAGAATTTGGTCAAGGAATGTTAGGGAAAAATTGTCTTTTCTGATGACGGCATTTAATTTTCTATAATCGATGCACATCCTCCAACTAGATGAAACTCGAGTTGGCAATGATTCACCCTTTTCATTTTTGACTACTATAATGCTAGATTTCTTAGGTACTACTTGTGTAGGGCTTACCCACTTACTATCATAAATAGGGTAGATAATTCCCACATTAAGTAATTTGTGAACTTCAGCCCTAATGACCTCTTTCATGTGGGGATTTAATCTCTTTGAGGTTGTTGGGATGTTTTGGCATTTTCTTCTAAATGTATTCTATGTGTACAAATCAAAGGGTTAATGCCTTTTATGTCTTTTAAAGTCCATCCGATTACATTTTTATGCCTTTTAAGTACGTGTATCAACTTACCTTGTTGCTCACTTGTGAGAGATGAAGAAATTACCACCGGATATCTTTGATTCTCCCCAAGATATGAATATTTTAGTCCTTCAGGTAAGGGCTTCAGTTCTAACTTGGGAGCTTCCTTTTCCTTGCTTTCATTCATTTGCCTCAATTCTTCGAATCTTGGTTTTGAGCCTTTTTCCATCACCTATGCACAATCCAATAAAGAACATATATCAGAAAGATCACGCTTTAGTTCCATACTCGATTCTAATGAACTCACTAAACAAGTTTCCAAAGGGTCAGAAGAACTCTCTTTTTGGATGTGGTCTTCCATAATAGTTTCAATCATATTAGCCTTCTCAATTTAATCATCTTCTTCATGTGGTTATTTGCACATATTAAAAACATTAAGTTCCAATTTCATGTTCCTGAGTGATAACTTCATGACTCCATTCCTGCAATTAATCAAAGTATTAGAGGTAGCTAGAAATGGACGCCCTAAAATGACAGGAATTGAATTACATACTTCCACTGGTTGTGTATCCAAGACGATAAAATCCACTGGGTAGATGAATTTATCGACTTGAACTAACACATCTTCTACTACTCCTCTTGGCACTTTGATTGATCATCAGCAAGCAAAAGAGTCACAGAAGTCAGTTTTAACTCACTTAGATTGAGTTTTTGAAAACCGAGTATGGAAGCAAATTTACACTAGCACCACGATCAAGTAAAGCTTGTTCGATTTTATGGTCTCCAATAACACATGAAAATGTAGGACAACCTGGATCCTTGTATTTCACTGTATTATTACTTTCAAGAATAGCACTTACTTGCTCAGCTAGAAAAGCCTTCCTTTTCACATTCAATTTTCTTTTTACAGTGCACAAATCTTTCAAAAATTTTGCATAAGAAGATACCTGTTTGATCACATCTAGCAAGGGAATGTTGACCTTTACATGTTTGAAAATTTCAATGATTTTTGAATTGTGAGTTGGCTTCTTTTGTGTGGCTAACGCTTAAGGAAATGGAGGCACAAATGGAGATTTGGTTTCTTATTCGCTAGGTGTTGGTTCGGTAACCTTTTCCTGCCTTTAGAGATCGATTCTTCTTCTTTCTCATAAGGTTTAGGAATGTGTTTTTCAACAACCTCACCATTGCGAAGGGTTATGACTGATTTGGCTTGGCCCAAATAATGGTTACTTGAACTCCCTACATTTGAGTTCGATTGATCTTTGGGGTTTTGCAATTTTTGAGAAGGAAATTTTCCTTTTTCTTGGATGCTAAATGTAGATGCAAATTTTGCAAAAGTGTTTGATAAATTTGCTAATGTTTGAGTAGTTTGACTATTAAAAGTCTGTTGCTTTGTAATGAATGAATGCAATGTCTCTTCAAGGTCATTCCTAGGAGGAGGAGCTTATGCATGATCATGAGAATTTTGAAAATTTTGTCGTGTTTGAAAAGGGACTTATGAAGATTGTGCATGATTGTCATTTTTTCAACTAAAATTTGGATGATTTCTGCAACCAGGATTGTAGGTTTGTAAGTATGGATTATGATTTGGCCTTTTGAAAGTGTTCAAGGCATTGGCTTCTTCATGGAGACATTCACTAAAGGCAGGCAAAGTTGGGCACTCATCAGTAGAATGGTCATTATCATTACAAATCTGACAGACAATTTCTTGAATAGAATTTAATTGACCACTTTTTTTCATTTCTAAAACCTCGACTTTTCTAGCTCGGGATGCATATTTGGCTTGAAGGTCATGGTCTTCCCTAAGGTTATAAATACCTCTATTAGATGTTAAGGTTGGGGCCTTGGTGCTTTATAGGTGCCAGCAGTGTCCCAATTTTGGGCCTTGTCTGCTAAGGAATCTAAATAGTCAATTGCTTCATCAGGATCTTGATCTCCAAATTCTCCATTACACATTAGCTCCAGTAGTTGTCTATCTTGAGGTGTTAACCCTTCATAGAAATATGCAACTATTCTCCAAGTTTCAAAACCATGGTGAGAACATATATTAAGTAATTCCTTATACCTATCCCAACATTGGTAAAGGGTTTCCCCTTGTTTTTGAGTGAAATTTGAGATTTGTCTTTTAAGGGAATTCGTTCTGTGGGTAGGAAAATTTTTTTTCAAAAAGTGTTGTTTCATCTCATCCCATGATCTGATGGAACTTGAACTCAAATTTTGTAACCATGTTCTAGCTTTATCTTTTAAAGAAAAAGAAAAAAGCTTTAATCTAATGGTGTTTATGCTACAATTTGGGTCACCGTAGGAGTTACATACCTTTTTAAAGATTTTTAATTACGAATATGGGTTCTTCATATCAAGGCCATGAAAGGTGGGTAAAAGTCGAACAAAACTTGGTTTGAAATTGAAATGGATTGCATCGGGTAGAGAAACTATGCAAGATGGTGCACTAGTCCTTACCAGATTCATGCAAATTCCTGAGGGTTCTTGGTTGGTTTTGATCATTTTATTGGGAACAATTGTCGCCTTCATCCGTGAACCTTTCCACTTGATTATCGACCATATTTTCTATGGAAGATGATATTTTTCTAACAAATCTACCACTAGATGTACGTGATCAAATTTTCACGCAAATTTAAAAGAGAAAAGAAAAGAAAAGATGAATCACAGGACAAAGAAAAAAATAAGATCTAAAATGAGAAAAGAGAATACTTACAATTTTGCACGCCAAATTTTACCTTCCCTGGCAACGACGCCAAAAACTTGACACATCCAAAAAAAGGATTATCTCTTAAGTATAGGAGTGTCGAATTAATAAACCTGGTGAGACCGGGGTCGATCCACGAGGAAGGGGTTTTAGCGCTACAAACTATATGGTAAGCAAATATGACATAAATAATTCAAATGAGTAACAAGATGATATTAACAAATAAAAGCAAGATGATAAGCGATATAACCGATCATTCAAATGTAAATCAAGAATAAGAGGCGGTTAAACCATCCATGAAAATAAAGGGATAATTTAATAAGTAATAAACAATAATACTTAAAATACACAAATAAGAAATTGACACAATAACAATGAAAGCTAAAGTTAGGGGATCTGCCCTTGATATATCAAATAAAGATAAGTAACCCAATTATAACTCAATTGGAATCCACACATCAAGGAGGTTCCAATTGGAAGGTATGTAATTTAAGCCCATCTTAGTTATATGAATTATATTTGTTTCATTACCAATATTTATACCACTTCTTGTAAATGGGTTCAAGCATCCAATGTGTCAATCACCATATGTCTACAACAAATCAAGGTTCCTAACTAGATTTATGTCGGTAAGGAAGAACTATACAACATTTAGAACGGATCCAAGCATTTGATGTGCCAAAGATTTCTACAATGGATCAAGACCTCCACTTTATGAGTGGTCTCAAGATTGATTAAGAAAATAAATATAAATCATATAAAATAAACAACACAAGATAACTAAATCTAAATATAATCAAAGAAAAATTTAAACACACAAATGCTTCAACTTGCAAATAGGCCTCAAAGATTGTACTTAATTATAACCCAAGGAAAACTTCAAAATGATGCACTTGATCAAGAATTTTATCACAAAGATTAGTTTCCCTCTACTTCAGTTCCTCAAGTGTGTGTGTGTGTAGAGCCATTCTCACCTAATCACTTGTAACCCGGATGAGTTTATCCATAAAAATGAATCATATTTAATAGTGAAGATGTGCGTATAAATGAACTCTATAGGCTTGCTTTTCAAGTCACTCTCCACTAATGTAGACAAGCACAACACTAAGGATCAAGTAGGGCTTTATTAAGCTTGTAACGTTTGGCTTGAGTGAAGGTATGATAAAGGATAATAATTTGGCTCAAATCACCCACAAACACATAAATCATTCAAGACTATATAGAGTTCAACCCCATAACATAAAAAAAAATTCATTTCAATTCACCAAGTGACTCCTCCAAGCTTATTTAGAACACGCGATCTCTTTTTTTATTATTGTTTTTTTATAACACAAAAGAAACTACACCCGCACACTTTGTTGTTTTATTCCTTTTTAAGAACACTCAAGGGTATAGATCTTTTTTTCTTCTCTTTCTTTTCTTTTTTTCTTTTTTCTTTTTTCTTTTTTGTTTTTTACTACACTTCCCCTCCCTCACACTTAAACAACACATTGTCCTCAATGTTTAAGCACGTGGAAGATAAGTATAGATTTTTTTTCTTTTTTTTCTGTACAAACACAATTGAACTCACTTTCATTGCTCATGACACAACCCAACCTCCTTTAACTTCCCAAAACTAGAACATAGCTCAAAATGTAATCGTGAATGATCTACATGCTCATAGGTAAGGGATAAACTATTTGGAATAAATTCATTTGAGGTTAGGAAATCTTTTAGTGAGTTAACAAGAAAAAAGGCTTACAAAGGCTCAAAGGGTAACTAGGGATCAATTTCAGTCAAGGTTGGCTATTAAAGCTCAAACGGTCCAAAGATAGCCTAAATCATTTCCCTAATGTTGCACAGTCTAGGATTTCGCCTCGAATGACCATCAAACAAGTTCTAGAATTCATGAAAATCTGAAAAAACACTTAAATTGCATAAACCTTCTCTAACTAAACAAATAACTCAATGATAATGGCTCCATGCTCAATGATGCGCAAGGAATCGAAGGCAAAGGGAAAACTAATAAACATTTCAAGCACACAGATCTATGCATCATTTATCATTTTCTAAGCGTTATTCTCAATTCAATCATTGCCTTATCATCGGCCCATAAAATGCAAGAAAAGAGGTACGTGGCGTTGTTAAACCTGAGTTAAGATTGTAAATTTCAACAATCCTTAGGACCAGTAGCCCGCAGACTTAAAGTTTTTAGCCTATATACCTTTATTATGAGTGAACAAAACAAGAAACAAGACACTTCAAACAATAGTAAATAAACTAACTACAAATTTATTTAGGTAGAATGCGTTTCAAGGGTTAAAGAAACCCCATATTCTGCCATTCTCATGTTTTTCCACAATTGTTTTTTTGAATCAAAACTGATAAAGACAAAAAACACATAACAACTCTAAATTACATAAAACTAAACTTACTCATAAAATAAAAAAAAGTCCAACAGTCAGTAAACAAAACAAGTTAGTTAGAATGGGTCTAAAAAGGTTATAAGTAGCCTCCTTATTCAGTCATTATGGATTGAAAAGATCCAGAATGCGTTTCAAGAGGACTTGAACTTTTTAAGCCACCACTTTAAAAGGCAAGACTAGAAAATATTACCTGGGGTGAAATAAATAACCTGAAAAATCTCAAAAGAAATAACATGAAAAATCTCAAATAAACACAATAAAAAGAAAGCAAACAAAAGTGAAGCAAACCAACAGATAAAGATTACAGTTAGAGCGTCAAATCCAGTTTATATCTTTTACTACCTTCTGCAAACAAATCTATCTGAGCTAGATCAGGCGGATAGACGAATTTTTATAGTTTGTCAATCAACTCCTCTGTAATTGAAGCTGTAACCAAGATTTGCCTTGCCGACTGTGAGATGAAGTTTTGTTCTATAGCTTGATCAAGAAAAGACAACAAACCATCAAAAAAATTATTGACATTCAAAAAATCAATGGGTTTTCAATAGATGTTTAGTTGTGCCCAAGATGTGATTTGAAATAATTCATCTAATGTACCATGACCACCGGGCAAAGCTATAAATCCATTAGAGTTAGAAAGCATATGTGCAATACGCTCATGCATGCTTGAGACCTGTAACTCTTCCCCCATTATGTTGCCTATGATATGTCGTACAACTAATAGTTTAGGGATAATTCCAAGAACTTGGCTCCCTCTTAAGGTTACATATGTTGATACACATCCCATTAACCCAAGATTACCCCCTCCACAAACCAAATGAATACACTTCTTAGCTAATACCCTGCCAAGATCAAGAGCTGCTGCTGTAAACTCTCCATCTTTATGATGAACACTTAAATATGCATGTTTAATAAGAGTTTAGTTCATCATATTGCATTAATAGTTTCATTAAATTCCTCAACTTAAGCATATTTGTAGCATTTGCATCTTTGGAATTAATTCCTCTTAATTTTGGTTTTGTTACAGGTTCGGTAAAATAGGCATAACTCTCTATCTATAGATCAGAATGGTGCAATTCTTAATGTTTTGGAAAGCTAATTCAATTGTCTACAAGATTGCATTTAACAAGCATAATCAAATTCGGGCTCTTAGTGGACCAAAATTGGGCTTGAAGTGAACCCATCTACAGTCTCGGCCCAGTCTGACCAGGCCTCAGTATTTGGACCGTATCTCTCAAAATACGTATCCAAATTGTGCAAATCAATATGTTCTAGAAAGCTGAGAGAAATATCTACAACTTTCATGAAGACATGTGATTAAAATTCACAACATTTCGATGTCAAAATTGATGGTCAAAGTCGGTGCCTAATGATCCCAATTGTCAAAGATATTTACAACTAATATTTGACAATTATGCCCTTGTAATTTGACAAGTTTGCCCCTGGATGTATCTATAAATAGAGGTGCCTTGTGACCCATTAGGGCATCTTGGCCTTGGCTGAAACATTTTGGCTTTGGCTAGGATCTTGTATTGTGTTTTGTGTGTTTATGTTATTAATGAATTTCCTTTTTCTTGCATTTTATTTTCTTTCTATTATAATGTTCTTCTAATTTCTCTTTTGCTAAGGTGAAAGGGTGAAACCCTTGATATGAGAATAAGGATTCTCTAACCCTTAATATGTGCTTAATAATCTTAATCTTATAATGTTTATTCAATATGATTTATATTTAATTTCTTAATCAATCTTGACACCACTCGTAAAGTGGAGGTCTTGATCCATTGTCGACAATCCTTGGCACATCAAATGCTTGGATCCTTTCTAGATGATGTATGGTTCTTCCTTACCGACACGAATCTAGTTAGGAACCTTGATTTGTTGTAGACATATGATGATTGGCACATTGGATGCTTGAACCCATTTACAAGAAGTGGTATAAATATTGGTAATGAAACAAATATAATTCATATAACTAAAATGGGTTAATTATCCTTATTTGAAATATCAAGGGCGGATCCCCTAACCTTAGCCTTCATTGTTATTGTGTTAATTCCTCTTGTATTTTAATTATTCTATTGTTTATGAACTTTTTATTTTATTTACTATGGTAGGTTCTACCACCTTATGAAATTGTTCTTTAATTTACTATGGTTGGTTATACCACCTATTTCCATGGATGGTTTTACCTCCTCTTGCTTTTTGTTTTATATTTGAATGGTCGGTAATACCGCCTACCATCTTACATATTTATTGATATTATCTTGTCATTTCTTTGAATTATTCACACCATATTTGCTTATCTTATAATTTGTAACGCTAAAATTCCCTTCCTCGTGGATCGACCTCGGACTCACCGGGTTTATTACTTCGACACTCCTATACTTGGGAGACAATCCTTTTTCGGATGTGTCAAGTTTTTGGCGCCGTTGCCGGGGAAGGTAAAAATTGGCGTGCAAAATTGTAAGTATTCTCTTTTCTCATCTTAGATCTAAATTTTTTATTTTTGTGTGTTCATCTTTTCCTCTCTTTTCTTCTCTCTTTCTTGCATGAAAATTTGGTCACGAACATCTAGTGGTAGACTTGTTAGAAAAACATCATCTTCCTTAGAAAACATGGCCGACAATCATGAGGAAATATTCACGGATGAAGGGGACAACCGTTCGCAACAAAATGATCAAAACCAACGAAGAACCCTCAAAGACTACATGAATCCGGTAAGGACTAGTGCACCATCTTGTGTAGTTTCTCCTCCAGATTCAATCCATTTCAATTTCAAACCAAGTTTTGTTCGACTTCTACCCACTTTTCATGGCCTTGACATGAAGAACCCATATTCGCACTTGAAACTCTTTGAAGAGGTATGTAGCTCCTACACTGACCCAAATTGTAGCATAAACACCATTAGATTAAAGCTTTTTCCTTTTTCTTTAAAAGATAAAGCTAGAACATGGCTACAAAATTTGAGGTCGAATTCCATCAGTTCATGGGATGAGATGAAACAACAATTTTTGAAAAAATTTTTTCCTACCCATAGAACAAATTCTCTTAAAAGACAAATTTCTGATTTCTCTCAAAAACAAGGAGAAACCCTTTACCAATGTTGGGATAGGTATAAGGAACTACTTAATACCTGTCCTCACCATGGGTTTGAAACTTGGAGAATAGTTGCACACTTCTATGAAGGGTTAACACCTCAAGATAGGCAACTAGTAGAATTAATGTGTAATAGAGAATTTAAAGAAAAAGACCCTGAGAACGCAATTGACTACCTAGATTCCTTGACAGAAAAGGCACAAAATTGGGACACTGCTGGCACCTATGAGGTTCCAGGCAAGGCCCCAACCTCGACATCCAATAGAGGCATTTGCAACCTTAGGGAAGACCATGACCTTCAAGCCAAATTTGCATCCCTAGCTAGAAAAGTCGAGGCTTTAGAGATGAAAAAGAGTGGTCAATTGAAATCTATTCAAGAAAATGTCTGTAACATTTTTGATGACAATAACCATTCTACTGATAATTGCCCAACTTTGCCTGCCTTTAGGGAGTGTCTCCATGAAGAAGCCAATGCCTTGAACACTTTCAAAAGGCCAAATCACAATCCATATTCACAAACCTATAATCCTGGTTGGAGAAATCCTCCAAATTTTAGCTGGAAAAATGACAATCATGCACAATCTTCACAAGTCCCTTTTCAAGCACAACAAAAT